>AYEL01091162.1:0-13293 GCA_000484575.1 Olivierus martensii | reverse complement strand
GAAAAAAATGAAGAAATTGTAAATGAGTCATCATCTGAACAAGAAATACATGAACAACTAATCAGTATTAATAATCATTCAGCTAATAATGTAGAACAGAATTTTGATACATCTATACATAATAATTCAGCTTTATTAGTTAATAATTCTCCTCCTATACATATTAAAAGATCTCATTCAACTAGATATACCCCACAAAAGAAAAAATTGGCCAAACGTTTAAAATATAAATCAGACCGCCTTAATAAAATGAAAAAAAGAAATGCAAAGAAAAAAGCAATTGCTACATCAAATACTTTAAAGCAATATTTAATCAGTGAAGGTGTTTCTTGTTCCGAAGGATCTTGCTACTGTCCCATTGAGGAAAATACTGTCATTTGTTTTGAAGACAGGACTTCTTCCGGGATGATTTGATTGGGAGTGCACAATAGACCATTTTTGGTCACGGTGCTCGGGCTGGGTAGGCTCCTCCCTTTTCTATTACTACTATTACTACTACTACTAACAACAAGGAGAGGACTCGAGGGCCGGAAAACGGAATAAACCATTCATTCTTAATTTTTCGTGGCACACCGTCAAAGGTTTGGCGGCACACTAGTGTGCCACGTCACAGTGGTTGAGAACCACTGTAATAGCAGTTGAAATTCTTTCAGATAAAATTCAGAGCATTATAAGAAAAATACAAATATAATATTTTATACATTTTTTCAATTGTTATCCCATAGAATTTCAACCACTACCACTTAAAAGGTATGTCTGACTAATAATTATCATATTTTTGAAATTACAAGTGTTTGAAATTAATTTTATTTTTATTTTTTATTCACCAATGTGTGATTACTTCTAGATCAGGGATGGGCAAACTTTTGAGAGAAAGGGCCATATTGCATCAATGAAATATAGCCTAGGGCCGCACATTTTTTTCGTCAACAGATGACGCCACTTTCCATTCAGGAAGATTACTAAGTGGCGGGGCGAAACAATCCCTTCCACAGGCTGCCCACCCCTGCGGAGGGATCAGCCGGATTGTGGAGGATGGGGATCGACCAGCCGGGCCTGGACTCCACGATAAATATTTTCAAGGGGTGGGACCTGAGAATCGAATCTTCCACAGGCTGCCCACCCCTGCGGAGGGATCAGCCGGATTGTGGAGGATGGGGATCGACCGGCCGGGCCTGGACTCCACGATAAATATTTTCAAGGGGTGGAACCTGAGAATCGAACCCGAATCCTCCAGAGTGGAAAGACAAAGCTTTTCCACACGGCCAATCCGGCCGACTAGGGTCGCACATTCCCAGCGATCCCTATCCTTCACCATTTGACTGCGGGTGTAGGTGTAGCCTGCAGTTGGAAGCGATCCTGCCCTTTAGTAATTTATCTGATTAAGCCAATTTTCTTAGTAGATCAGCTTTTATTTTTAATGGCCAATGAAGGCCATTATATGAATTATGGGTTTAAATAATGCCAGCACTCCGAAAAATATGAAATGCCGTTTTCAGAAAAGCTTGGCAGGTCAAAATTCTTTAAACATATATTTTATAAACATATATCTTATTAAATTTCTTGTAATCTTCCTATGTTATATTGCAGGATTTCAAAAATAGAATTAAAAAAAAAAACAGAGAAATTTTAATTTAAGAATGAATAAATGGGGGTATTAACACACAAAAGTTATAGCCTATGCAAAATATTTCATATGCATATGGAATGTTTTTGAATTTATTTAATGAGTTTGTTGTACAAATTCTCATTAAATCAATATATGTTAAATTACTGTTAAAAAAGTCTTTATGTACTTTACTGTTAAAAAAGGAGCAGTGTAATAATATGTTAAATTATGCAACTTATTTTTTGCATTGGATTGCATAGTCATATTTATAAACAGAGCCACTGAGAGAAATTTTCGGGCCCATGACACTTCTGTGATCTGGGCCCCATTTAAAAAAGTGCATCACTTTGGTTTAATAAAAAAGCCATATAAAACATTAAATATTTATTTGAAAAAGTGTACAATAAATTCAAAATTTGATACATTACATACCATGTTATAAATAAAATAGTTTATTTTGGCATGACTGCTTTGAATACTTGTTTGGGTGATAGACAGTGCTCTCTAGTGGCAGGCTTCAAACTATCAGACATGTTTTATGACACATCAGAGCCCGACGCTTGGGTCCTTTTCGATGCCAGGCCTGTGACAAAAGTCATGGATGTCACCCCCTCTTGGCAGCCCTGTTTACAAACAACAGAAAATTTTATAATATTACAAAATACTATATTGATCCAACCCAGCTACTTCATAACACCATTCTGTTGAATAAAATTTCCTGGGAGAACACTGGTGGCACAAATTATTTATAGATTTCAAAGATTTTTCTATTAAAATGCATTTTGTATAATGGTATAAAGAAAATATTTTAATTAATGATAAAGAAAAAGAAAAATTCAGTTTGTTTGAACTCTATGGATAAAATTTTATATGGTGACATTTCACAGATTCAATATAACACTGAGAATTAGCCAATAGTTCACTATAACTGGAATTATTTTGTGATCAACTTGTTCATTTTAATTTGGAAAAATTAATAGTATTTTATTGTTTCTCAAGAAAATTAAATTGCATGAATTCAATATTTTACCAACTTAATATGTTTTATTAGTTTATATTACAAATTTGATAGAGAATGAGAACAAAACAATCACATTATGTTACATCGCAAATATTATATTTAAATAAAAAAAATTTAAACAAAATTGGATGGTGATATTATTAAACTAGAAAATATGATCATAAATCAGCTAAGTTAGAATGTTTTTAAAGACAAATCAATCTTCAATGGAAAAGGTCATGGTCTGGGAAATAATTCAAACTATCTAAAAGAAAAATTTATTTCCATATTAACAGTTATTGCTCTGAGATTAAGCAAAAAATATGTTTTGGCTATAATAGCCTTCATTAGTTTTGCATATACATCTAAAAACAATCACACATTAATCTATAAAAAAATATAATTAAAATTAATTTCAAAATAGTTAATAGATTATTTTTTACAAAATCATGATAATTATCATTCATGCATACTTTTCAGATAATAGCACAGTGGTTCTCAACCTTTTTTCTGTTGCGGAACACATTTTAATATTTTAAAATTTGGTGGCACACCTAAATATTTTAAATAATAATTTAGATTTAACAACGAATTTTCATTAACAGATTATTGTATTTATTCTTATTACATTCAGATTACAGAGATACTCATACACGGGATTTTTTTCTTTAATTTTTAAATTATCAATAACGACAAAAAATTTTGCCTATCGCAGAAATTCGAGGGTTAGATTTTTCTAAAGATACCCTGTTTATAGGAATCGGTAGGACTGCATATCCAACCAACCACATTTCACTATTAACATATATGATATATACATACAATTTTTATACGTACATACAATTCATTCTTAATTTTTCGTGGCACACCGTCAAAGGTTTGGCGGCACACTAGTGTGCCACGTCACAGTGGTTGAGAACCACTGTAATAGCAGTTGAAATTCTTTCAGATAAAATTCAGAGCATTATAAGAAAAATACAAATATAATATTTTATACATTTTTTCAATTGTTATCCCATAGAATTTCAACCACTACCACTTAAAAGGTATGTCTGACTAATAATTATCATATTTTTGAAATTACAAGTGTTTGAAATTAATTTTATTTTTATTTTTTATTCACCAATGTGTGATTACTTCTAGATCAGGGATGGGCAAACTTTTGAGAGAAAGGGCCATATTGCATCAATGAAATATAGCCTAGGGCCGCACATTTTTTTCGTCAACAGATGACGCCACTTTCCATTCAGGAAGATTACTAAGTGGCGGGGCGAAACAATCCCTTCCACAGGCTGCCCACCCCTGCGGAGGGATCAGCCGGATTGTGGAGGATGGGGATCGACCGGCCGGGCCTGGACTCCACGATAAATATTTTCAAGGGGTGGGACCTGAGAATCGAATCCGAATCCTCCAGAGTGGAAAGACAAAGCTTTTCCACACGGCCAATCCGGCCGACTAGGGTCGCACATTCCCAGCGATCCCTATCCTTCACCATTTGACTGCGGGTGTAGGTGTAGCCTGCAGTTGGAAGCGATCCTGCCCTTTAGTAATTTATCTGATTAAGCCAATTTTCTTAGTAGATCAGCTTTTATTTTTAATGGCCAATGAAGGCCATTATATGAATTATGGGTTTAAATAATGCCAGCACTCCGAAAAATATGAAATGCCGTTTTCAGAAAAGCTTGGCAGGTCGAAATTCTTTTAAATTATATATTAAAATTATAATTTAATAATTTTAAATTTCAAAGAATAATTAAAAACATACGGTACCTGTCTAGGAAATTGCACAAATATTAGATACAAACACCGTGAAATTACAAAAAATATTGAGCTGATTGACTGACAAAACGATTTTCTTATGCAAAGACGTTTATTCTGGTTAATGGTTAATTAAATCTATTTTTGTAATGAATACGGCATTAGTAAATAAAACCAAGCACTTGAAGCAGGACAAACACAAGACTATTATTAGTATATGTGTTTATATATATCTAATAATAAACTTGTGTTTGTCCTGCTTCAAGTGCTTGGTTTTATTTACTACGTTAATAGAAGCAGCGGAACTAGGTTGATTAAAATTATGAATATGGCATTGTAATGACACTACAGTTTACCATATGAATTATTATTTATTACTTTCCTAGAAATTACATGCTGAGATATGGAACAGATTTGATATTTTTTTGTATTAATTTTATTTATTGATAAAATTTTCGGCATTATAGCTATTAGTTGGAGGGCCGCATTAAGTAGTTCCGAGGGCCGTGGTTTGCCCACCTGTTCTAGTTGAATAGACAAAACTGATGAGGGCTAATGCAACCAAAATGTATTTTTTGTTTAATTGCAGAGTGATCCTGTTGATATGAAAATAAATATTTTTTGGAAGCTAATTTATGTATGAATTAATTCTAAGCTATAATCTCTTCCTATTGAAATGTGTTTTGTCTTCAACGGCATGCTAACTTAACTGATTTAGGATCATATTTCCTATTAAAAATTTAATCAAATTTTTTTCAATTTCAAGCATTGTATTTAAAGTTAATTATTGATAAGTTTAATAATTTCAGTAATGAATATGAGTAAGATGATGAGTAATTCTGGTCTCCATCCATAGGAGATCTAAACAATAATATAACAACAACAACAAATATAATATTAAGTTTATAAATTCTGAAAATATATCTAACAAGTAAATAGTAAAGTGTATAGCTTACTATATAACATAGTATTACAAAATCATAAATTTTTGCTAAAATACTTTTAATTAGATATTTATCAGAGATTCAAACACAATGGCCCATTCTAATTTTTACTGTTGATCTTCTTGAAAAAATCTTGCATTATATCAAATTAATATATATATTGTATTTCTTTATTGAGAATTTTGACATTTTCTAACTGCAGCTAAATTTTTTTGATGAAATTAAGTATAATTCATTAGCATGTTGAATGTTTGTAAATATCCACTGTTTATTTAAATATTTGTAAAAGTTCACTTATGTTACTTTTATTAATAAATCTAACAATAAGTAATTAATATAACAGAATGAAGATCAAATACAAAATTCATATTATAAAGTAAATAGTCTCTCCTTGCTTTATATAGCATTATTTAAATGAGCATTTCAATTATTAAGAAACTTTTTGCTATTGATCTGATCATTGAAACCATTCAATTACTCACAATGCTAACATGAATTGATGTAAAGTTACAACAGATTATATACAATTCCAAGTGCAATAGATTCTGGCATCATTATATACCATTTAATTGCATTAATTTATTTAAAAATTTAATTAAGATCATTTTTAATTTAATTCTGGAGTAGAGTTTGAATTATTTAGTTTAATTAATCTTGTATTCATTTAACTGTTAATTCTTAATTTTCTAATTTTTGTATCTAAATTTATATGGCCTAAATAACTAAAGAATTAACATTCCTTCCATTATTTGCAAATATGTTATAATTTTGATAGTGTTTTTTAATAAAAATTGTGCTTAATTTTAAAATATTCAAATATTTAGTACCACTGATATTTCATCTGCTCCACATTCTTCAGCAACTGATGATGAACGACTTATTCTTTCTGAAGTAAGAACTTGAGGTACAAGATCTTGCTTTGTTCCTATCACAAGAATAGGAATCTGATTATCCACAAATTGTTCTGGATCATATTCATATCTAAATAATAAATAAATAGAAAATTAATTTTTATACATTAAATTATTCAATTTAAAGGTAAATCTATTATTTCTTATGGAATCTGACTTCAGTTTAATTTTTTTAAAATGTAATGACAATTACAGCTTTCTTCTATTGAATGATGATCATGATATGTTGATCTGTAACTGTTATATAAATGTTTTATATAAAAAATTTACATCTATTACTTTCAACTTTACTGAATTTGATCTCATGATTCAATTAATGTATAAATTTGATATGAAACTGAAAATACATGGTGGGTTTTATTAAATTTTATTGATCAAGTTTTCCATGCAATTACAAGATTAATAAATCTCATCTAATTCTGTGAACTCTCTATCAAAATATGTGTAACTTTCATTATTTAATATAAAAATTTCAGATTTTCAATAAATTTGTTTATCAGATAAGATATAATACCAAGATACTAGCAGCTAAGATTAACTTTATTTAATTAACATTACCAACATTTTTGGCAATCCTGCCATCCTCAGGTTACGTTTCAACAGCAATCAAATACAATTTATAAATAGTAGAAAATAAATCAAGCACTAAGTAGCAGAAATACGTTTATTTATTTAGAATTCGAAACGTTTTCGATCATGTTTTGGTCATCATCAGCGAACATTGCTAGAACGAATAATTTATAAAATTTTACATAGAAGAATGTACGGTTTCCATGGTAACAAAACATGTTTAATAAACATATATAACAACATCTATCAACAGCAATCAAATACAATTTATAAATAGTAGAAAATAAATCAAGCACTAAGTAGCAAAAATATGTTTATTTATTTAGAATTCGAAACGTTTTCGATCATGTTTTGGTCATCATCAGCGAACATTGCTAGAACGAATAATTTATAAAATTTTACATAGAAGAATGTACGGTTTCCATGGTAACAAAACATGTTTAATAAACATATATAACAACATCTAATGTATCTCATTTTTTAAAAATATTTCCTGTAGGTATTTGTGCCTATAAAATAAAAACATAAATAATAATAAAATATGTAACATATAAATAAATAATAAATAATAAAACAGTTTCTGGGTTTCATAATGCACCAATTGCTAATGTCAAGTTTCCTTCTCGATCGGGTATTTCCATGGGAGGGGAGTTCCAATGTCAGCTTCTTGTTTATTATGTTTTCTGTTTTCTGTCTTCTTAATATTTCAATCGATATGGCCATTGTTGCTTGAGTCGGCACGTTCAGCAGTCTTACAATTTGCCCCTCGTCCCATTTTATTTTTAGGTCTCTGTTATATGCTTCTACCACTAAGGATATAGTTAGTTTTGCTTGTGCAATGTTCTTTTTATGCTCCATCCTTTCTTGCCAAGTCATTCTTGTTACACCTATGTATGCTGTTTCCTGGTGCATTTGTGCATCTTCTACTGGTATTCTATATACTCCTCTCTTCTCTTGTTGCCCTAAGGTAGGGGTGGGCAAAAGCTGGCCCACGGGCCAGATCCAGCCCTCAAAGGTATCTTATATGGCCTGCCACATAAACTAGAAGGCCCACATTTGTAGAATTCTACTCAAAAAAATAATAATAATAATAATAATGGATACTCTTTAATGTAAAATAATGGATATTCTTGTTAGTGTATATGTACACTACTGAGTTACTCCAAATTTTGATGATATAATTAAGCATGAACATAGAAAATTTCACCATTCTCTCATTAAGTTGTAAATTTGTTTTTACAAAATTAATTACGTATGGTATCTAATATTATGTAACATTCTAGTGTAATAGGTTGTTAGAAATCAATCAGTTTGATAAAACAGTTATGTTTTTAAAGAAAATTATCTGAATTTATTAATTCATAGGACAGATTATTTTCTAATGTTTCTAATGAAAAAAGTAGTTTCTATGGATGCTTTTGAACTCTGCATACAAACAAAAACTAAGAAGGTAACACAAGAAAAGTATATTTTAAAAATAATAGACAGCACAACTTCTTTACTACGCTGCTCCATAATTTCGACACACTATTATAATAGTAAAATTTCAGCTCACTTTGGCAGGATGTTTTTAACTTGTATTTGATAAAACAGTTATGTTTTTAAAGAAAATTATCTGAATTTATTAATTCATAGGACAGATTATTTTCTAATGTTTCTAATGAAAAAAGAAGTTTCTATGGATGCTTTTGAACTCTGCATACAAACAAAAACTAAGAAGGTAACACAAGAAAAGTATATTTTAAAAATAATAGACAGCACAACTTCTTTACTACGCTGCTCCATAATTTCGACACACTATTATAATAGTAAAATTTCAGCTCACTTTGGCAGGATGTTTTTAACTTGTACCGTTTGGTTTTTAACTTGTACGGATTGCGTTTACATCCTGCCAAAGTGAGCTGAAATTTTACTATTATAATAGTGTGTCGAATAATAGACAGCTTTAGCAACAGGAATGTGTAGTACAAGAATGATGTAGAGTGCTGGAATGACGAAATCATGGCATCATTTCAAGTTGTCGCTAGAGACTTCTTCATGTGCAAATGTGAGTTAAGAAAAGATTCTATATTGATATCTTTCGTTTGCATTCTACATTTCGAAAATGACAAATTCGATGGTTAGGCAAGAAGGTTCACGTTGATGATTACCTATGCTTATAGTGACAGATAAACGAGTAAATACAAAATCCATATCTTTTAGTAAGCACTTTCCTTAGACTTGTATCTATGATATGATAATTATATTTTGTGTTAAAAACCTAACCATATTTTTAAGCATGATTTCTGGATACTCACACTGAATGGAAAAGGTTTGTTTCATTTTTATTTAATCTAAATATTTTTTCTAGTTACTATCGAAGTGATTTTGATAAAATAGAGAAAACGAAAGCAACCAGCCATGGACCCGGATGTTCATGTTCCGCACAAGTGTATTAAGTGAATATGATGTCATACACGTGACGCTATCTGGGGAAGTTAAGAGAAGTAATGACTGGCTGAAGAGATTTCTTCTACAAATGCACGTATGGAACATGAACTCAATGACGTCATTCTTCTTCACATTCATGTTCACATCATCGCCTTGCTGAAGCTGTCTCTTATTGATACACAAATATATTCTTTATGTAAGTATCACAAAAATGATACTTACATACAATAGCAAGATTGACAAGAATGTAAACAGATAAATTGGCACAGCCATTATTCTTGTCCCATATGATGTTGAGAGGAATATGTTTGTGCAAGAATCAATATTGCTTGAATGTGAGCAGGCATTTTATGTCAAAGTAGTTTTTATTAATTATTAATGATTACCTAATGTTATAATAACAACATTCATTACATAATTATAACTAAGAAAATAATTGCCCATAACTAACTCAGAAAATAATTGCCCACCCCTGCCCTAAGGAGTCCTTGTCATTTCTTAAGATGTTAAAAAGCATTGGTGCCCTGCGCACAGCTAACTTCTTATTTGTTTTTTCCCTGATCTTCTTTATTACATTAAATTTCTTCATGTTATACGGGATGGAAAACATAATAAATGAGAAGCCAACATTGGAACTTCCCCTCTTATGGAAATATGCAATCGAGAAGGAAACTTGACATTAGCAATTGGTGCATTATGAAACCCAGAAACTGTTTTATTATTTATTTATATGTTACATATTTTATTATTATTTATGTTTTTATTATATAAGTGCAAATACCTACAGGAAATATTTTTTTTAAATGAGATACATTAGATGTTGTATACAGGAATTCCTCAATTATCGCGGTTTCGATTATCGCGATTTTCGATTTATCGCGGTTTATAATTTGATACCAAAATTCGAATTATTGCGCTCCAAATTCGAATTATCGCGGTTTCGAGATGTAGCCCACTACATATGTAACCAGAATTATATTTACTCTCCAGGTAGCTCTCTTAAAGCACTTCATTTTTATCCGAGGGTACCTATTCACTGCTCATCAGTAACTGTCCGCGTTTGCCTGAAATACATGTGGACAAGGCCAGCTTAAACCTGGTAAGCAAACGATGCACCGTATCGGGGCACCTTAGGAAGGAGGAACCAAAATTATTATTTTCTGAATATTGTAAAGGTGTTGAGTAGATGTTACAAGGAAGCTGCATCGGGGCGCCGGGATCTCTAGAGCAGATATGGCATATGGATATTTTTTCTCTTCTTATTTACCCCTACAATAAATGCTAAAAGAAACAAGGATGATATCAAGTCTACAGCTATAAAGAAGAAACGTAATGATCAGCTTAGAAGATTAGCACGTTTAACAGATTTCTTTTTTACCTCATACATAAAATTTAATCAATAGATTTGAAAAATCCTTGGCAATGATCACCCATTTTACATGTATTATTTATCCCGATTATCGCAGATTCGATTATTGCGGTATTTTTCGTGGCAACAATAATCGCGATAATCGAGGTATTCCTGTATATGTTTATTAAACATGTTCCATTACCATGGAAACTGGACATCTTTCTATATAAAATTTTATAAATTGTATTTGATTGCTGTTGGAACATAACTTGAGGATGGTTAAATAAAGTTAATCTTAGCTGCTAGTAGTGCTGTATAGTCTTTGAATTACAAGAATAAATATAAGCAGTTATAATTAATAATTTAAAGATATAATATGTTTTAAATAACAAAAGATTATATAATATATAAAATTCTTTAAAAAATTTATTATTATGAAATAATTAATACTTTCTTAATGCTATATTAAGTAAATACCAATTGTAGTTTTTAGTGATTAAAAATTTATAAAAAATATATTGTATCATGCATATTTTATTATATGATCTAAGATTATTTCAGTTTTTAACAAAAAGAAATTTTCTGCAATCAGAGTAAACAGATCGACTTTTATAAACAGCAAAAAATTTTTGTTAATTCCAGTCAATGAATTTTATTAAACTTTTTATGCCAGAAATACATATATCTGGTTATCAAATTGTTAATTACTGTTAGAGTAGTTTCATAACCATTATAGCAATACTATCACATAAAATTAAAAATGCTGCTCTATACACTAAATCATAATGATAATTATAAAAAATACATAATAAAATACTTCTTACTTTAAATATTGAATAAAAGTAGACAATAAGCCAAATAAGTAAAATAAATCATTTATTCAAAAATGTTTTCAGCTACCAAAAGACCTGTCTCAGTTAAAATAGAACTGAAGCAGTATTACTCAGTTCTATTTCAATTGAGGTAGGCTATGTGGATAGCCGAAAATGTTTTTAAATAAACAATTTATCTTACTTATTGTCTATTTTTATTTTAAAAAATATTTTGAATGTAAGAATTTTTTACATAAAGTGAAATTTGCATAAGTCAAGAAATGCTCATACTTCATTATTTGCTTAATAAATAATTTAGTTTATAACTATTATGTACCAATCCTGTATATTATGGAAGAACTATTTTATTATCTTTTAATTTTTTCTATTATATTCTGATAGTTACTATATGAATAGTAACTATCAGAATATAATATACTTAATGGAACCTTAGTTTTATATCATATTCATATTTTAATATATTCTATAATTTTCAAATATTCAGATAAATTTTTGAGTTTATATTTGAATAAAACAAGATTTTCAGATCTATTACAAAATATGAAAAAATATAGAAAATATTTATAATATTAATTCAAATGAAACCAAATAACTGGCTTTTCTTCTTTATTTATATTGTTATATTTAGCTACACAAATATATTTTACATTATATAATCTCAATCTTATTTAAATCATCAACATACCGACCATTTCCACTTTTCTTATCAGTATCTTTGGATAATAATTCAGCTAACCATTTTCTCAAATTTTGATGAGATTTTCTATTAGTTAAATCATGAACTTGGATAAAAATTATATAATGATATAATTTATCAACTAATGCTAACTTCACTTTGAAACTAATTCATTCTTAGTCTTTATAACAATGAATTAGTTTGACACTGAGTACTAAGGTCATTATCAACTTGTAATTAATAAATTTGCTAATGATTAAATCAAACAGTGGCACTATCTATGAATTAATGATTAAACTAGAATTTTTAATTATCTGAAGTAAAAAAAAAAGCAAAAATTATTTCCAATTATTAAAATTTCAGTTAAAATTATTCAAGGAATTAATTTGGCAGTTTGAGTTATAATTGTTTATTTTTCTTGAAGTTTTGTTTATTTGTCTGTGTTAAGACAACTGTGCCAGTCAAAGCTGGAAAGCTCAATCAGGAATGTTTCTGTTGGTGGAGGTCCAATGCTTATAAATAAAAAGTAATTCTAACTTTATTATCAGGCAACCAATAAAGTTCTGTCGGATTTTCACATGGTCAAACTTCATACCATTTGTTCAGAGGTGAGACAGATAAGAGGAAGGTAACATATTAGTGAGTGTTTCCTCTTATAGGCTGCTGGAAGTGGTTACCACAATTAAATAGGAACATCAGTGAGAGCAGGTCAAACATGAGAACTCCAGAAATAAATTTCGTTTCATTCCGTTTTCCTGCCCTCGAGTCCTCACCTTGTATGCTGTAAGCCATCCTTTTATTTTTTCCATTATTTGAAAATATCTGTTTGAAATCAATGTCATTCATAAGTAACTGATATAGAAGTTAACAGAACTTACAGATCCTGCATTTATGACAAATCCTTAACAACTCATATAATTATTTTATATAGCTGTGGTCACACTGTGCAATTTTTCGTCATGCGCGCGGCTGCAACAGCAACGGCAACGAATTGCAATCGCCAAATAGTGGTCACACTGGGAAATGTAGCTTGCGACGCAATGGATAGTCAGCCAATGAGAGCACGATAAGATCATCCAATGACGTTATAGTCAAGGCGGATGTTGTTGTTTAACTGTTATTTCTAGGGTTAACGTTTAACTGTGCAATATAACAACATTAATTTAGTTTTAATAATTATTTTAGTTATCTACTACCTAGAGTTAGCGATA
>AYEL01091161.1:0-26024 GCA_000484575.1 Olivierus martensii | reverse complement strand
GAAATGTAGCTTGCGACGCAATGGATAGTCAGCCAATGAGAGCACGATAAAATCATCCAATGACGTTATAGTCAAGGCGGTTGTTGTTTAACTGTTATTTCTAGGGTTAGCGTTTAACTGTGCAATATAACAACATTAATTTAGTTTTAATAATTATTTTAGTTATCTACTACCTAGAGTTAACGATAGGAGTGGAATTAAAAAACGATTAAGAAGAATAAAGCTATACTTTTAAGAACTTCGCTTATTTCAGGCCAAGCATGATTTTTTTATATCTTTTTTCGATAATTCACGGAATTGAAGTCCCACAAACAACTATGTTGTTGTAATAATTCAATAAAATTTGACTCAACCGTCGAATTTCATGCAACTGCCATCTTGGACACGTGTCAAAATTTCCTCGCTTTTCATTGGTTGCGAGCTTGCAACCGTCGCCGGGAAAACAATCTCTCTTGTTTTCAAGGACGGTTGAAGTCGCGCTCTATTCGGAGGGGGTTTACCAATTTGTTGGAAGAGCCATCGTTGTTGCAGTCGCACGCGTGGCGAACAATTGCACAGTGTGACCACGGCTTATGAGTTAATAAGGATTACTAACTGATATAAGATAATTATATGAGTTAATAATCTTTTATTTATTAACTTTTTTCTTTTATTTACGATATCTTGAAGTATAGATGGGGAAGATTATGCAAATTTTTTTGTAAGTAAAAATATCATACAGTAGAAATATAAGGCAAAGATTTAAAAAAAAAATCAATAATAAAAAACTATTTTATATTTAAACTTCTAAAATAAAAATTAAAAGAAATGTTATTCAGAAGAAATTTCACGAAACTTGTAATATGAATGGAAATGTATGATTCAGTTTCTGCTGGATCAATTGAATTTCCATATAAAATGGAATTTTAAGTTATATTTAATATTTATAAAAATAGCTACTATTGTTTGAACCAAATTATTGAAGAAATATTATATTTTCAACACATAATATGCACTTATATAAAATGCAGCATAAAATTTTCACTATTTGTTAAATGCCAAAAAATAAATATAAAATTACTAATAAAAAACAGTCTTCAGCACTTATTTAAGTGAAAAACTATACTTTAATAACTATTAAAGATCTTTCGCTTAATAAAGCCATCATCAGTAACAACACTTTGGTTTTATTTAAAAGTGTGCTTTATTAAGCCGAACGATCTTTAATAGTTATTAAAGTACAGTTTTTTGCTTAAATAAGTGCTGAAGACTGTTTTTTATTAGTAATTCTGGTAAGAAGCAAAAGTATATTAAATCTATTTTTAAATAAATATAAATAATGTCTTATTCATATTTTAATTATATTTAATTTCTATATAATATGAAATGTTATTTTTAATATCTCTTTTCACAGATAAATATGTCATTATTACCAAAAAATACAATATATTGATTGAATACAATGTCTGAAATTATTTTTAATGCAAATATCAAAATCCCAGATATTTCTGATCAAGTTTATGCAATTTCAGATAGTTTTTGATCAATTAGCAACTATTTGATAATTATTTTTCATTCCTGCAGGATACTAGGCTACACTTTCAGTGTCTGGGTTTATTTCTATTCCATCTGTTGAGTGAAATATTTTTTGCATAATTTTAGATTCAATACATATCTTTTACTTGTTAAGTATAATTAAATATAAATCAATTATTAAATATTTTAAATGCTAATATTTCTTTTTGGGATGTGAAAGGAAAGAATAGGAGTTTATTTATAATTAAGTAAATATAGTATTAAAGCTGTAGAGATTCTGCAACTAATAATAGCAAAAAGATTACTATAGAAATAACAAAAACTAAGAACTATTTCTGCAAAGTGCTTAGTTTGTCTTTTTGCTAAATATAGTATTTTTTATGTAATCCAGCATCATTTAATTACATACAGTGAAAAATATTTGGAAATGAATTAGTTTTTATTTGATAGAAAAGATATGAAAGAATTAAGCTATGATTGCTTTTTCAATTATTAATTTACATGAAAATTATTGATAATAATTAAAGATTAATTAATTTAGTCTAACAGATTCAGTTTCATTAATATTATGTTAATTTTAATTTTAAAAGAATGGCAGTAAAAAATAGAAGTTTTATATTTAAAAAATAATTTCATGTATTTTATTAAGATTCTCATGCTTGTTACTTTTACAATGATAGATAATGTAATTAAAACAATATTTTTAATTTATATTTTTCAAAATAGATATTAACTTCTAATTTTACTGATTTCAAAAAAAATTTCTATTAAAAAATTTTATGTCCCACCCCAGGTAGACAGATCTCAGCTGAGGAGTCAGACTAAGAGTGTCCCACTGCTCAATAAACATGGTGAGGTTGAAAAATAACCCTATACTGCATCGGTTGTCTCGAGTTCCTGGCATTCAGTGATAAATGGGCTACAGGACTCATCAAATAATGAAGATTTAACTATTATATGCAGTTTAAAGGAAAATAAAAAAAATAGATGCTTAAGAAAAGTGAGCAATTATGATATACTATTATGAATCTGAACCACAAAAACATGGATTTCAAAAGAGGATGTTCAACAATTGAAAAAGAAAATTTCCTGATAGCAAAAAGCAAAATAACTGAACAAAGGCTGATGGATCAAAGAAGATTTATATTTCAAAATCAACTATTTACTGAATTAGAATTAAAACAATTGGAAAATGAAAACCAAACTAAAGAGATCACAATAACTGAAGAGCAAGAAACTGAGAGTAATGCTTTGCAACAGCCTGAACAGAGAGCAATGCTTTGCCTGAAATAGAAAAGATAAATATTGAAAACAAAAATTTACAATTGACAGAAAGACAGGAACAGCTGAAGGAACAAATCATAGAAGCTATAAATAATGGAGCAGAAAGAAAAAGATTGCCACACTTGAAACAAACAAAAAAGAAGGATTTAAAAACTATAATTTCTGATGCAATCAAGCAAGTAAGACAATTCAAATAATTAATCTACAAGAAATCAATCAGCTAATGTACAGCACAACTGTAGTGATAACCAAAGAACTGGGGGTATAAAATAAATTATAAATAGCAAAACCAAGGAATCCCAAAATGGAAAATTTGACTTGGAAGGAAAACTCAATAAATTTCAAGCTGACCTCTGCAACCTGAAAAAAATCTCAAAACAAGAAAATTAAATAATGAAAAAACCAAGAACAAATTAACAAAAACATATAACTTAGACCAAAAAAAATATCTGAAGTTGCTGAAGAACTAAAACAAAGAGTCGTGGCCAGTGCCAAGAAGTTTAAGATATGAAAACCGAGCTAAACAATACCAATATTTTAATAGAAACAATAATTTCTATTAAAGCTAATTCAACTGTAACCAACACCAATTCTTTAAGAATTTAGAAGGAACCACAAATTTTATAAATGCAAACCCACACAAAGAAGAAACAATGAGATTCTGGAAAGATATATGAGAAAACCTGGTAGAACATATTAAGAATATTAGTTGGTAAAAGTTACAGAACTGTCTGTAAAAAGAAAACAAATGGAAAACATTGAAATAACAACAAAAACTGTCACAAAACAGGCAAAGAAAGTAAAAAATTGGAGTGCATCAGAGTCTGATGAACTGCATGGTTTCTGGCTAAAATATCTAACAAGTTTACATAAACATTTAGCTATTGAATTCAATAAATATCTACAAAAAGCCATTACTGCTGATTGGATGACTGCTGGATGAACATTCTTATTGATGAAAGATAAAGGAAAAGGCAATGACTCTAGCAAATTCCGACCAATCACTTGTCTACCAACAACCTTCAAACTTCTCACCAGAATACTAGCAAACTCTATATTAATGTATGTACACAATAATTCACTCTATTTGACTGAACAAAAAGGCAACTTCAAGAAATCATGAGGGATGAAGGACCAGATACCGATCAATAAAATGACTATGAAATTCAAAAACACATAAAGCAAATTTACATATGGTTTGGATTGACTATAAAAATGCTTTTGACTCATTACCATATAGGAGATCACATAGCATGGATAATAAAATGCCTGGAAATATTTAGAATCAATAAAAATATTAGGTAATTTGTTAAAAAAAATGATGAACACTTGGAAAACTAAAATATTTGCAAATAGTGCAAAATTTACATCAAAAGGAGCATTTTCCAAGGAGACTCACTTTCATCCTTATTATTGATTTGATTCCACTAACTATTATTTTAACATTGCCCTGATTCTATTATTATTTTAAACAAAACAAGCTTAGACTAAGAAATTTTGAAACAATTTGGCAAGATCAATCATTTGCTTTATATGGATGATATATGAATTATATGGCAAAACATCTAAAGAGATTACATTGTTATTAAATACTATACAAAAATTCAGTGAAGATGTTAAAATAGATTTCAGCTTTGACAAATGTGCAATATTGTCAATAAAAAGAGGGAAAATTGAACAATCAGAAGGAATTTCCTTTGAAAATGTAAGATCAATAAAACATACTTTCTTGAGAAGAAAGCTACAAATATTTAGGTATACAGGAATACCCCAAGTTACGGCACTCGGACTTACATACATTCTGAATTTCCACCATTCCCTGAATTTACGTCGTATGATTCGGAATTATGGACATGGGATTCTTCAGAGAGAGAGAGAGAGAGCACAGCACGCTTCCACTGTGGCCATCTTGCTAATATATTAAACAGTTTATTGTTTTGGTGTGATTAAATACAAATAACGTATCTGCTATTACAGTTCAATATTAAGAATGTAAGGCGGCCCCTAGACAGTCAATAATATTGCACAATACGTTTATTGTGCAATATTATTGTATGACTCCTTGAACCCAAACGATCAATATTTATTGTACAATAATATTGACGGCTCACAAGCGTCAATATATGCAAACGTCTTTGTTCTTTGAATGCTAAATGTTGACTAAACAATATTGCGCAATATTAACACTATACAGTTCAATGAAAAATATGGTGCAATAAAATTTAAACTCGTTCAATCTTTTCCTCAATCATTGTACAAACTTCAATACTAAGCCTAGACGGTCAATAATATTGCGCAATTGGTAATATTGTGCTATATTATTGACCATCTAGAGGCTGCCTTATGTGAGGAATCGTTTGCACGGCCATCAGTCATGCAATCAAATGTTTTCAGCATTCGTCGATCATCAGGCTGTTTTATTACTAGGCCGGGTTTGTCAAAATAGTTAAAAAATAAACAACTAAACTTCAAAAAAACTATTAATATCATGTAATATCATCGTATCGAGCTGTTATTGGTTAACTGCAAATTTACATAATTTTCTGGGAGAAAAAGTATTGCCAACTCTCACCTCCAGGGGTCGTCTAGATATTTCTTGCCGCCATGTTTGAATTATTAGTCGGCACATGTGGATAAGTACAGTATATAACTTTCTGTAAATTTTTACTGTTTCTTTATGTCAGTTATGGATAAAGAAACTAATAAATGATTATTACATAACTGACATTGCATGTAAGTAAATTGATAAGTGAAAAAATGGAATGCTTCGATTTACGGACATACAAATGGAACGATTATTAATTAATAGATGGCGCCACTCATTGATTTAAATAAATTAATTACTATTCTAATTACGAGATGGCGCTAAAATTAGTTCAAATTAATTCGAATCATTAAAAATCCGTTAAAAATCAAGGGATTAAATATGGCTGATTAGTATAGGATTTACGGACAGTTTCAGTTTATGGCACCCGTCTAGAACCGAAGGTGACGTAACTCTGGGGTATTCCTGTATTGGAAGCTGATGACATCTTATATGCCAAGCTAAAAACAGAAAACAAAAACTGACACCAACAAAGTAAGAAAAGTGCTGAAATCAAAATTAAATGGAGGTAATATAATAAAAGCTGTAAGTACTTAGGCAATTCCAGTTATCAGATATTCAGGTGGAATTATTGAGTGGACCCAAACTGAACTTGATTCACTAGACTAGAAAACCTGAAAATTACTGAATATGCATCAAGCTTTTCAACTAAAAGTGATGTTGACAGACTGTACCTGCCCACGAAAATTAGTTGTAAGGAATTACTGCAAGTTAAACAAACTATCAAAGAGGAAAAAGTGTGAACTAAATGATTACATTAGAAATAGCAAGGAAAAATTACTCAAAGAAATAAATAAGACAAATATCTTGAAAATTAAAGTAACAAAAGCAGAATACCAAAATTAATAATTTAATGAAAGGTTTGAAAACTGAAAAAAATAAAGCATTGCATGGGCAATACCTTAAAAATATAAATGGAAAGATTGATAACAGCTTGACATGGCAATGGTTAAGGAGTGGTATAATTAAAAAAAAAACTGAAGGACTAATTTTAGCTGCTCTGGAGCAGGCTCTGCAAACTAATGTAATGAAAGTAAAAAACCAGAAAGTTAGTGACAACAGCAAATGCAAAATCATAAAAATGAAACTGTTGATCATTTAATAAACATAATAAACATGTATATCGAAAACGTTTTTACTACAGTTTAGTAAAGTTTATTTTTAACTCATTGCTTTTAGTGCTTAAATTTATCGTAAGTTTATTTAATAAACAGATGCAGCAAATTCATGAAAATTGAATACAAAAAAATGTCATGATAATCTGCAAAAATAATCCACTGAAACATCTGTTGCAAATATGGATTTGAAACATCAAAAAACTGGTGGGATCACAAAGTCGAAAAAGTTGTTGAAAATACTTTGGGATTTTAGAATCCAAACTGATCTCCACCTTGTTCATCCCTGATATTATAATTATAGAGTAAAGAAAGATGTGGATTATTGATGTGGTAATACATGGTGATATTAAAATAGAGGAAAAAGAGTTGGAAAAAATCAATAGATATAGGGATTTAGCAATTGAACTTACTCAATTATGGACAAAACATACAAAAATGATCCTCATTGTCATCGGGGCACTGGGAGCAACTTCAAAATCTTTTATGAATTATTTCAAACTACTTGAACTTACAGACATCAACCACTAGATCTGAAAAAGGCTGCAATTTTGGGAACATCTTTTATTATTCATCACTATCTGGACAATTCCTAGGCTTTAGGGTAGAGCTCAAATTGGATCTCTATTCTGGTCAAAGATGGTACTTTGTGATCTTGGTTTGTTTTTCCTCTTTGATGTGAAATACTATGTATTGTATGATTTGATAATAATAATAATAATATAATAATCTTAATATTCTTCAGTGTAAAAATATAGATATATTTTAATTATTAATAAATAAATAATACTCACAATATAGTTATATCCATGTGTTACACACAAATGTTGATCATCTGATCCAGAAAGAATATATTCACCAGTACTATTCCAACAGATTGTATTAACCTGTTAAATAATATAGTTCATTATACATAATTTATATTCAAATTTTATAAATATAAAATTATAATCAAATATATAAAATTATTTGCAAGGAAAAAAGTATACTTACACATCCATTATGAACTGGAAGTTTTGCTTGTAAATTTAATTTCTGGACAAATGGTCTATGTTCTATAATATAAAATTTGAACTTTTGTCTTAATGTCAGCTTTTAAAATAAAAATTGTGTATGATAAATATAAATGTTATTTTCAGATTTAACTTGTATACATTGAAAATTTTATTAATTAAAATATGTAAATGCTAATTAATCTAAATACTCAAAGAGAATCACAAAAATTATTTATTCCAAAATATTTTCAGCTATCTATATTTTGTTTTTCTCAGTATACAATACAGAATTCAGATAATAGTCTGAAGAGCAAAATTTAAGTTACAAACACAAAAAGATAAGCTATCTAAAAATTTTTGAATGAAATTTATTGAAACTTCATGAACTTGGAACATTATCATTTTACCCAAATGTATACATATTAATTAAAAAATTTCAATTTATTTTTTGAAAATTCCTGAATTTTTTTAACTCAGGAATTAAATTTTGAAATGGGCAAAATGATCAAAATAATAATTTAAAAAAAAAAACCATGACAATTAATCTTAATAAGGAATATGAACATCTCCAATTGCAATATAGGCCTCAGAATGCCTATATTCTCATACTGGCCACAAGATTATCAAGCTTGGTGAAAGTGGGAACAGAGGACAAAGGAGGGAATATAATAGAAGAATTAGGAAGGGAGGAAGGAGAATAAAAGTTAATGAAATGAGCAAATATGCAAAACACTGCTTGATTCTAGTTTATTCTTATAATTTTACTCTCTGCCAATTGATCTTATGTAAAACAATATTTTCTCATCTGTTTTGATTGTCCTAATATTGTGTTGTAGTGAGGCCAACATTGGTAATCTACTCTCTACAAAAGTAACAGTATTGTTCATTTGTAACAAGATATATAAACTGCTTATAACACTAAGTCAATGACGAATAAATAGCACTAACGGCAGTAGTGACTTCAAAGCGTATTTATTTCTAAAGAACGAAGTACTTTGAAGAAAGTCTATCAGCTAGACCATCATCCTGATAATGGTCTAGCTCAGCGCTTCTCAAACTTTTTTCATTCACGACCCCATTTTTCATTACGAGATTTTTCGTGACCCCAGGTATTAAACATGAAATAAAACATACAAGTACATAAATCATTTACACACTTATTAAGATGAATACAATCAGCCAACTACACTGAAAATTCATATGTTGTCATACTTTAAATATTGGACATTTGTGAAATTACATATAAACTGAAATTGAAGAGTTTATAATTAATTTTTGCGACCCCAGCATTTCGCTTTGCGACCCCATTTGGGGTTGCGACCCATAGTTTGAGAAACGCTGGTCTAGCTGATAGACTGAAAGTACTTCGTTCTTTAGAAATAAATACGTTTTGAAGTCACTACTGCCGTTAGTGCTATTTATTCGTCATTAAGTAACAGTATGTTTAAAAATTACATGAAAACTCAACAAGATTCTGGAAGAGGAATGGAGGCTTTAATAATCCATTTATCCCAGTAAAAACATCTCATATGTAAAAAATAAGCCAAGCATGGTATTACCGAAACAGGATATTTATGAAAATTTAGATGCGGTTATTTTGGTTGATGTTATCATATTATTTTCTTAAATCGTCAAACAAGTAGCGCATCTAAATTTGTTGCAATTTAGATGCAACTACTTGTTTGACGATTTAAGAAAATAATATGATAACATCAACCAAAATAACCGCATCTAAATTTTCATAAATATCCTGTTTCGGTAATACCATGCTTGGCTTATTTTTTACATATGAGATGTTTTTACTGGGATAAATGGATTATTAAAGCCTCCATTCCTCTTCCAGAATCTTGTTGAGTTTTCATGTAATTTTTAAACATACTGTTACTTAATGACGAATAAATAGCACTAACGGCAGTAGTGACTTCAAAACGTATTTATTTCTAAAGAACGAAGTACTTTCAGTCTATCAGCTAGACCAGCGTTTCTCAAACTATGGGTCGCAACCCCAAATGGGGTCGCAAAGCGAAATGCTGGGGTCGCAAAAATTAATTATAAACTCTTCAATTTCAGTTTATATGTAATTTCACAAATGCCCAATATTTAAAGTATGACAACATATGAATTTTCAGTGTAGTTGGCTGATTGTATTCATCTTAATAAGTGTGTAAATGATTTATGTACTTGTATGTTTTATTTCATGTTTAATACCTGGGGTCACGAAAAATCTCGTAATGAAAAATGGGGTCGTGAATGAAAAAAGTTTGAGAAGCGCTGAGCTAGACCATTATCAGGATGATGGTCTAGCTGATAGACTTTCTTCAAAGTACTTCGTTCTTTAGAAATAAATACGTTTTGAAGTCACTACTGCTGTTAGTGCTATTTATTCGTCATTGACTTAGTGTTATAAGCAGTTTATATATCTTGTTACAAATGAACAATACTGTTACTTTTGTAGAGAGTAGATTACCAATGTTGGCCTCACTACAACACAATATTAGGACAATCAAAACAGATGAGAAAATATTGTTTTACATAAGATCAATTGGCAGAGAGTAAAATTATAAGAATAAACTAGAATCAATCAGAGAGTAAAATTATAAGAATAAACTAGAATCATCTAAATTTTCATAAATATCCTATTTCGGTAATACCGTACTTGGCTTATTTTTTTACGTATGAGATGTTTTTAATGGGATATCACTTATTTTTTAGATAATAGAGACATTTCTAAAGAAGAAAATCATCGTCTTCTACACTAATTTTATCCCAATTGGGCCAAAATTTTTAGATGATTTTAAATGAACTATGCTATGCCTATATTTTGAATTTGGTAAAAATTGGATAAGCAATTAAATATGTAAATGCATTTATGGAAATCGGGTCCCCTTTCCTCCCTTTGTTTTGACCTGATTGTGCTCAAATTTTCAGGGGACCTCAAGTAAACTAAGAAACATCTATATTCCAAATTTCATCAATATCGGTTAAACAATACGACCTGTAGAGGTGTCTGCATAGGAGGAGAAGAAGAAGAAGAAGGAGAAGAAGAAGACGAAGAAGAAGGAGAAGAAAATGACACTTTTTTTGTTGATTTTTCCAATTTTTAAACCGCTGTAATTCTAATATTAATTTGGATATGAAACTTCAAATTTAGCAGTCTATGTCCTATTGAATACTTTTCTGAAATATTCAGATTAATACCAAAGTTACAGTGAGTTGAATTTTGGCTGCAATGATTCCGGTAATAAGAGGCAGTTAGTGATTACTATACTTGACTTAGAGTCACTGCCGTACCTCTTGACCAAAGCCTCCAATGTCTCTTAGCATAAAGACCTACTTCATTAAGCCTTTTTGGTCGTAGATAACTTTTAAATTTTCTTTCCAATGATTTCAGAAACAAGCTCAGAACAAGAAATACTTCTATGATGTTTAATGCTTAAAGGACATTCAAGTATTGTTTAAGCATTTTAAGAGAAGGGAGGGCTTAAGAAAATCTTATAACTTCTTACATGGGGGATGAGAGAGTAGTCTCAATGCTTACATAAGATTTTTAAATTTTCATTTTTAAAATTTAATTCATGCACTTGAACAATTTGTACAATATATATACAGTGGATTCCACTTAATTGGGACACGTCAGGACTAAGCCATTTTGTCCCAATTAAACGAAGTAATAATAAATTCTAAAATAAAATATGTAATTTGTAGGTAAATAAATAATAGGTAAAAAATAGTAATAGATACTTATTTTAATAATTTATTAAAATAGGCATCTATTACTATTACTATTATTATTAATGGTAAAAGACTAATATTTAGGTACCTATTTTAATAATTTATAAAAATAGGTACCTAATTATTAGTCTTTTACCATTCTCCTCTGACTTCTTCAACACTGAGCCACTGATATTCATGCCTCAACCACTAACTATAGAAATCTATTGATCTAATGCTTCCTCAACTTCTGGCTCTTAACTATAGAAATCCATTGATCTAATGCTTCTTCAACTTCTGGATCTTTCCATCATGCTTTCTTTTGAATGTTCCTGGAATTTCTTTCTGTAATGTCCACTCTTCATACAGTTGATTTTCTTCTTGCAGAAACTCGCTATGGTACATTTTGGTATACCAGTTATATCAGGAGTATACGATGGCTTGTATTAAATGGTCGGCTTTTAATTTTATCCAGCAAAGCAATTTTACTTGAAAGTGTAAAATCATTTCTTGGCATCTTGACAATGATTTAAAAATTTTAAATAAAATCGACTCTGTAAATGAATATCGTTAGGTACAGTAATGATAGACTCGTAAATAGACGCAAACTTGCAAGACTCACGACTTAGATAACTGATTCTCATCACGCTAGTGTTGCCGAATACAGTATTGTTGTGTAGATAACTGATTCTCATCATGCTAGTGTTGCGAAATACAGTATTGTTATGCATTATTTATCAACAATGATATTTACTTATAATTTTACTAAAGAATAGATGTTTATATTAGTGCAGCGACAATGTGTCGAGAATGTATGTAATAAGACGATAAGAAACGACCCGCTCCATTGTGTTAGTCATGTATTATCTTGTAGAAAAGTTTAAGCTGAAAAATTACGAGTACAATAAAATGTTGTTATAATTTTTATATAAGGAATTTTTTAAGAAAGCACATAACAAGTATTAGTATACATAGTGTTGCCATACTTTCGAAACATCTCTAAAATATATCAAAAATTGAAAATTCCTTTTCTGCTACTGTCCCAATTAAGCGTTTAAATTATGTATTAGTTTATTAGTTTGGTTTCCATTCTTTGAAATTTGTCCCAATTAAGCGGAATACACTATATATGTATTGTACAAATACATATATACAGGGTTTCTGAAAAGTCTGGAAACGGTCAAATAACTCAAAAAATACACTTTGGAATTCTTATACGTTGTGCTGAAGATGGTTTAATAAAGCTGAAAGATCTTTAAGTTTAATAAAATATATTTTCCACTTTTGAAATGAGCTGAATTATTTACATTAAAAAAATACATGTTTAATATTTTTAAAAAAGCTATCCAGTGATATCAAAGTTGACCCCCCGGGGTGTGGGGTGAGGTAACTTTCAAATCTCAAATGGGAACCCCATTTTCCATTGCAGATTCAGATTATATGTGAAAATTTTAGGTTTTGATGCAATAATATTTTTCAATTCCTGACAGATAGCGTTATAATTGCAAAAATAAAATTTTTTGCAATTACCTCACAGAAGTACTTTTATGCTAAAATGCAACCTCTCCTCCTCTCATTGTCTCAACCTTGGACAATTTGAATATCTAAATTTATTTTGGTTTAAAATTCTGTTGTGTATCTCAAGGGTTAAATTTGGCAAGTTGTTTGGATTTATTTGGATTAAAATTAAATTTAATGAAAATAAAACAAACAATCCTTTTAACTATCATTTGTTTAATGTAAAGAATTATTCATCCTTTTTGAATATTTCCATTTCGAGCGAATTGGACGTGTTTGTAAATCACTCCACATAATAACGCATGTAATATGATTTAAATAAATCAAAATTCACTATTGTCTCTACTGTTAGTTGGCATAATGTCTTTGTCGGAGAAAGAAAGAATAGATATCCTCATACTGCAAGGGTGTGGTGATAAAAGAAGATCATAAGAAGAAGTTGTTCACTTATTTAATGATAATCATCCAGATCATTCACCCATCACCAAATCAACTGCTTATAAAACAGTAACTCGTTATCAAGACATGTGTTCTGTCAAAGATCGACCGAGATCTGGAAGGCCAAAAAGTGCCACAAATGAGGACAAGAGTTTGAATTTTGTGCATGTGTTGTTGAAAACGTCCATACATCTGTTATAAAGATTGCCCAACAAACTGGAGCATGCAAATCATCTGTGCATGAAATATTGATAGCAAATAAATTCCATCCCTATATGATGATATTGACACAAGAGCTTCTGGGGATGACTTCGATTGTAGATTAGAATTTTGTGAGGAAATGATGAGACTGTGTGATGGAAATAGACAATTTTCTTTTTGGATATGCTTCTCTAATGAACCTACATTTGAGTTGAGTGGAGAGGTTAATAGACACAATATGCAATACTGGTCTGATAAGAATTCCCATTGGATGAATGATTCCCATATACAATATCAAGAGAAAGTTAATGTTTGGGCCAGAATATTGTGCAACCAAATTGTCTGACCGTTTTTTATCGATGGTAATTTGACAGATCAAAAGTATGTCAATTTATTGAACAACCAGATCATATCAGAAATCTGAAACATTGCTGGAATAGCCTAATGTTAAACAACGTCTGGTTTCAGCAGGATGGGGCTCAATGTCATTTCGCACTGATTGTACACAATTTATTAAACACCATTTTCCTTAGGCGTTGGATTGGTGGGAGGGGTGCAATTGTGTGGCCACCAAGGTCACCTGATCTAATTCCTCTAGATTATTTCTACTGGAGCTATTTGAAAAGCAAAGTACAATGGATTCTGCTTAATTGGGACACGTTGGGACTAAGTCATTTTGGCCCAATTAAGCAGCTGTCCCAATTAAACGAAATTACTTTCGAATTTATTATTTTCGCCAAATGAATAGAAATTCTAAAATAAAATATGTAATTCGTAGGTAAATAAATAATAGGTACCTAATTATTATTTTTTTACCTATATTAATGATTTATTAAAATAGGTAATTATTAGTTTTTTACCGATCTCCTCTGACTTTGTCTTCAATACTGGGCTATCTCCTCTGACTTCTTCTTCAACACTGGGCCGCTGATATTCACATATTAGCTTTTTACTGATCTCCTCTGACTTCGTCTTCAACACTGGGCCACTGATATTCACATCTCGCCCGCTAAATATAGAAATCCATTGATCTAATGCTTCTTCAACTTTTGGATCCTTCCATCACGCTTTTGTTTGGATGTTCCCGGAATTTCTTTCCGTAATGCCCACTTCTCATGCAGTTGATTTTCTTGTTGTAGGAGACACACTATGGTAGAATTTGGTTTATTTCAGCGAGTTTATGATGGCTTGTATTAAATGGTTAGCTTTTAATTTTTCGTCTTCAACACTGGGCCGCTGATATTCATGCCTCACCCGCTAACTATAAAAAACCATTGGATCTATGCTTCTTTGATTTCTGGATCCTTTCCATCATACTTTCTTTTGGATGTTCCCAGAATTTCTTTCTGTAATGTCCACTCCTCACACAGTTGATTTTCTTGTTGTAGGAGATGCGCTATAGTAGATTCTGATTTATTTCAGCAAGTCTACCGTGGCTTGTATTAAATGGCTGGCTTTTAATTTTATCCAGCAAAGTAATTTTACTTGAAGAAATCCTTTCTTGGCATCTTGGCAAAGATTTAAAAATTTTAAATAAAATCACCTCTGTAAATGAATATTGCTAGGTACAGTAATGGTAGACTCTTAAGCAGACACACATTTGCCACACTCATGACAATAGATAACTGATTCTCATCATGCTAGTGTTCCCAAATGCAGTATTGTTATGCATTATTTATCAACAATGGTGATATTTACTTATAATTATTATTTATCAATAAATTGATATTTACTTATAATTTTACTAAAGAATGGATGTTTATATTAGTGCGACGACAGTGTGTCTTTTACTAAAGAATGGATGTTTATATTAGTGTGGCGACAGTGTGTTGATGATGTGTATATAACAGGATGTGAAAAAACAACTCGCTATTGTGTTAGTCTGGTATTGTCTTGTAGAAAGGTTTAACCTGAAAAATTACCAGTACAATAATGTTGTTATAATTTTTATATAACATAAAAAAAGCACACAATATTAATACATAGTGTTCCATACTTTTCGAAAAATCCCTAATATATCAAAAATTGAAAATTCCTTTTCTGCTACTGTCTCAATTAAGCAAAAATTGAAAATTCCTTTTCTGCTACTGTCCCAATTAAGTGAAAAGTTATCCCAATTAAGCATTTAAATTACATATTAGTTTGGTTTCCATTCTTTGAGATTTGGCACAATTACATGGCTGTCCCAATTAAGTGGACTCCACTGTATATGAAACAAAATCTGCAGACATTGATGAATTAAAGGAAAGAATAATACAATGTTCGATACAATAACACTAGAAATTTTGCAGAAGGTAATTAATTATATGTTTATATGATTGGGACACTGTCAAGTAGCTGGAGATCATCAATTTGAACATCTAATTAAGTTGGGGATTCTGCCATTATTGCCTCGATGGTGAGCAGCGAGGGGATTCACCTAAAACAAGCACCCCAACTTACCTACTATGTCCATGTCATTGTTCCTGGGTAACATTAAAAGTAGTTTCTTGAAAAAATTCACCATCATCTATCATGAATCAACAGATTGTTTCAATTAAAATCTATATGTAAAATCTAATTCTGCAAAACTGGGGATTCCCATTTAAGCTTTGTAAAGTTACCCCCATCCCACCCTAGAGGATGGAGGAGGGGGATCAACTTTGATATCACTGGATAGCTTTTTTAAAAATACTGAATACACATTTTTTTCTTTCAATTCAAAGTGTGTTTCTCGCATTATTCAGTCCAAACTAGTTATACAGTCGGTTCCAAAAAGGTGTTCACCTGCTTTGCAAGAGCTGAGTTTACCGGAAGTTGATGTTTATAAAGTCTGTCAATTCAAACCTGCCTGCATAGTGAAAGGTAAAAATGGACATGTCCATTCTGACTAAGAATAGGAATGAGTTACACAAATGAGATGAGTTGATTACAGTGCTCGGAACTGAAAAGATTAATCACTTCTCACTATTTCAAGCCAGGTAGATTTTCTAGTTATTAATTGAGTATATAGATAACATGCTCTAATATCATTTTTTAAATTCTAATATACTAATATAAACATACCATATTTGTTTGTCACCATATATTGCCACTATATATAGAGCATGCTATATATATTGTCACTATATTGAAATCCGCCAAGCTTCGATATGACCTCTAGCAGATTTTTTTGGAACTATTCAAATGGTGAATCTCTTCAACATATGAGCAAGCTTCAAGGTTAAAATATATGCGAGAATTCTGGTAAACATACAGGAATTTTGGATATATGCACAAGATGCGAGCTTACGTCTATTTTGTGCCCGAGATTTACAATAATTTTCAGAATTCTTTTCTTTAAGAATAAAATCAAAAATTTTTCTTCAACCAAAAAGTAGTCTATCAGTTTGTATTCTTAGTTTTTCCCTTTGTTTCTAATTAATGAGAAATGAGTATAGTCTTTGTCTATTCACGTAAAGAGGTAGTGGACATATTTAAGCTGTATTTAGGAGTAATAAATACTGTAGTAAGAAAAGTTAAAGTACTTTAACTTTTAGCACTAACTATTTCAAACAATTAACAGGTAATTGTGGAGTGTATTTTTCACAATTGAAATGACTTGCAATGCTTTTAAATAAAATAATCTATAAAAACTTTACAAAATTTACATCACAGTATTTAAAATTTCAATTTTTCAAATTTATCAATGTAATATAAGTATATTTATCCCATTATTGTAATAAGTAATTTTGTAATTAAATATAGGTTTTCAATAAAACTCAAATTATATTCATTAGACAAATATATAGCGAGCATGTCTTAAACATATAAAAAACATTACCAGAAAAATGTTGAATTGCTGACGGCAGATTAATGATTTCTTGGAAAAATCAATCAAATTTTATCATTTTAATTAAAATTAATAATTTGAATAATAAAAATAACGATAGCAGTAATATATCCGTAGCTGAAGAATTAGATTCAGCTGAAATCAGCATTGAAGGAATTGATTTATTATATCAAAGTACTTCAAAAAAACTACTGCTTATACTTAGTATAATAGTTAAATAACAGCACAAACTAGTAGCAAAGTATAATATATATTTACTAAATTAATATATAGCTAATAAAGTTTATTATACTTTGCTGCTAGTTTGTGCTGTTTATTTTGTAATTAATTTATTATCCGATTCGAATAATATTCAAGTTAATGAAAAATTAACATAGTAAAACCAAAAAATAATAAAATATTTATTATTCGGTACATGAATGTTTCTAAATTCAAGAAAAGTTTTATCATGTTTACCACATTTCCTTCTATAACAAACCCTTTCAATATGTTTTAATTAATGATAAGTACGAAAATGGTTTTAAAAATACACAAAAATATGAGAATTTTCAGAATTTCGTATGAGATTATTGAACACTAGATATAACAATCCTGCTGACAAGTTTTCTATGTTGTGTTGTTCACCGTTTCCACAGCTATTGCACCTGCATGTAGCTCCCTCTATAGTTCATGGTGGATCTCAATATAGTTTTTATATATTCCTGTCGAGGATAAGAATATGCATAAACGTGATTTTTTGAAGTTTAAACTGAAAAAAGATTTCATATTGAGAATGGCAGCCATGTTTTATGAATTATAATAACTAGATTTATAAATAGTACATATTCAGTCGAAGCCAGTTATTAGGGAGTCGGATATAAGAGACAAAAGCATCTGGTCCCGGCGAAAAACCTATGTTTTGTGCGTATTTTTTGTCGGATATGGTGGATGCGGATATAATGGAAAATTCAGCTATAAGGGAGATAATTTTTCATTATTCTATACTCTTCCTTGTGATGACTACTTTTCATCGTGCTTTACCTCGGCTGGCCATTAGTGTAATTTATTTAATAAAAATAAAAACATCATAAAAAGCCAATTTGTTGCTTTTTGTATTAATAATTTATAAATTAATGAATACAAATTAAATTAAAATTGTAATTCCGCAAAAAAGACAAAATCCGCAGGTGGTGCTGTACCCCAAAAACTGGACCACCTAATAATTTGTTATATAAGTTCATAGAAGTTTTAGAGTTATATGCCAGTAACCCAAGAAGAAGAAGAGTTACACTCCAAGTTTATGAGATTAAATGACAGGATTTCTGCACATTTATATGAACAGGTAATATCTAGTGTTAATTATTTCCCATTTTATATATATCGCAGATACAAGATCCATAACTGGTAATCGAATAATTATACAACTCAAATAACCTTTATTAAAACTGTAATAACAATCCTAGTTGAAAACTCTTCAATGTTTACTTTGCCCATCCGATGACGTGTCGAATTGTTATGCATTCGGATATAAGGGAAATCAGTTATAAGGGACAAAAAGTGACGGTCACCTCGATTCCCTTATAACTGGCTTCGACTGTATATTCGAAAGACAATTATTTTGGTAAATCTGAAGCAAATGCATATTTATATATGACTAGTTCAACATAAACATTTAATGATATAATTAATGAAGTATTTCATAAGAAATGATGTTTTAAAATAAAATTTTGTAGAAACTGAGATTAGCATTTATATCTTTACAAATCAAACCCAATTATTTTATAATGTTTTGAAAAAATAAATAGAACTTTATATTTTAATTTTTATTAAATAAATAGACTTTATCATCTGTTTTTTAAAAACAGATGATAAAGTTGATAAAATCGTTATGGAAATGAAATAAATATTATTTGGTGAATCAATGGTTATTAAACACTTTATCAATGAGAATCATTTGGAACAGTTTTTCATTTTATACAAATGCAGAAAGAAGTTTACATTTACAAATAAAATATCTTAATGCATTTTTAAATAAAATAAGATACTTCCTGTAGTTGCCATTATGCTATTGCCAGTGCTTTGCTTGATGCTTTGATAACTTATCTCTTAATTACACAGGTAATTACAATCATATAATGCTGCATTTTGCCTAAATTAATAACAACATAGATTAATTTGTAAATAATAAATTGAAACTTTCCTAATAAATGCTCAAAATCAATTTTTGGATAAAATGATTGAACACCTGTCATTAAGCTTACCTAACCTTGTTGCTTAGAAAAAATAAATGGAATCGTCCAAAACCCTGTAAACTCAAATTCACAGCTGAACTGGTTAATCTCATTGGTTTATAAGTATTGTAAGGAAATTGAACATCTTCCACCTAGGTGAACACCTTTTTGGAACTGACTGTACCTATATTATATACTGTACAGTATAAATCTATTATGTATTTACATTTTTCTGTTATATTTTTTATAACCATATAAGTTTGTTTTTATCTGCTTTTATGACTATGTAATAAAAATATAATAAATAGACTAGCACATTAATCAGTATCATTAACATATCAAAAATTTATTTAGGAATGTTTTCGAAATCACAGATACCATCATCAGTTTTCTGTTTAGAAGAATAGAACAGTTAAGCTTTTATAACCCATTAATAATAAAAATTCTAAACTTTAACAATTACAAATTTATAAAATTTATATTATAGTAGCTAGTGCCCAGCATAACATATGCCATCAAAAGAAACATGATTTTTATAATCAGAAAAATGAACTGAAAGACAGAATTTTCAATTCAAAATAACTCTAAAGCAGGGTATAGTTAACAACAGCATGATATCAAAAATGTAGAAAAAAAAAACTTTTATTTTAAAATGCATTTGACCTTAAAAACACTGCTCAGTAACACATATGAAAAAATATATACAGTTGATTCTTGCTATTCGTAGTAGTTAAGTTCCGTAAATTCTTCGCGAATACTGAATTAGCGAATATCATTGTGCCTATGGGAAATATAGAGTTAGGTTCCTGCAAACCCTTCTTCACAACATTTTCATACTTGGTTTATGTGTGTTTTTCTGTTTACAGTATATGCAGTGTATAGTACTACTGTATATACAGTATTATAATTACAATAATCTTTATTTAATTTTTATAAACATTAATAGTACTATATACAGTGTTATAATTACAGTAATCTTTATTTAATTTTTAAAAACATTAACAAGTATTATAATTACAGTAATCTTAGTTAATATTTTTAAAAATTAAATATAGTATTATAATTACAGTAATCTTTATTTAATTTTTTAAAACATTAACTACATTTTGATTGATAGTTTTTTGATGTTGCAAGATGTTTGATGTGACAGCTAACACATTGTCTTTCTGAACTACGTTGAAAAACTGTGTCAGCCTTGTCTGTGTCACTTTTTGTCTCAGATTTTCTAAAGTTTCAGCGTAAGGAGCAAATGCGCAGGAAGTTAGGTGCCTAAATTTGAGGCTGCATTCAAGCATAAGGTCACATTCTTCTATGTGACCTGCAGACGATATGAACAGGCTTTTGGCCTACCTGTGGTCTGTAGAATGAGTAAGGATAGGTAATGAGAAATTTTCCGGCAAACTAATTCAGAGACTATATTTGGTAACAAACAATTTCCTTTCTCCCTCTCTCTCTCCAGTAATTTCCTTACTCCCTTTCTCTTTCTCTCCAGAGAGAAAGAGAAAGGGTGTACATTAGTAACAGTATTTTATTCGGTCAGCGGGAGTCTGCAAATAACGATTTTGTGGTTACAAATAAATTTTCGTGAATAGTTGAATTTGCGAATAACGAGAATTGGCTGTATTGCAAAACATTTGAATACAAGTTTTAAAAAGATATTACAATATTTATTAATTTAAACATATAGAACAACAAACATTTATGAGTTATTCCATTGTCATAATTACTGGAGATAAAATCTAAGTGATTTTTTACCATAATAATGTTAGAAAATTAATACTGTTAATTTTTTAAATTTTATCACTTGCAAATCCTTATATAATTTTAATATGTTTAGAATTATAGCAATTTTTGTTACATTATATCCATTTATCACCGATAGATTTTGCTCTAATTTACATATACATTAAAACAAGCTCTTCGAGCAGGGAAAAAACACTTCATTTTCAAACTAAACTCCTATATTATAAAGCACTTTCGGCTCTACCAAGCCCTCATCAGTATCAAATTACAGACCAATAACTTATAATAACAAATAACAGTTATTTATTTGCAACTACATTCTAAAAATTCAAATATTCTCAAAAATTTTAATCAAATTCAAAGAACGTTCCTTCAACATTCATTAATCTGTTTACATCATTCCTCTTTAATATACTTACACAGTATATTCTGGCAATAAATTCATAATAACTCATAGGCCAGTGTTATCATTCTCTTTACCTTTAAGGGCCCTTCCTTGCTATTTGCACTGTCTTCCTTTTATTCTCGCAGTTCTCAGTTCGTTTTAATTGATAACATTTTTCCCGGACAATTTTTTAGTAAAAATTACTATAGCTTCAGCGACTCTTAACTTCTCAGGATCCTCTATTATATTTATCACTTTAGTCTGGTCCCACTTGACTATAACATCGAAATTTTTCAGTCTCTGTGACAGGGCTGTGCTACTTTTTGACTTTTCCTAATCCGTCCTATGTTCTTGTACCCTTTTTTTAATAGATCTAGTAGCAGATCCTATCTATATTTCTTCCCTAGCAATATTGTTATTATCTATGTTAAGATAAACAGATACCCATGAATATGCCAGAGGTGTATGAAATTAACATAGATAATAACAATATTGCTAGGGAAGAAATATATAGTGGATTCCACTTAATTGGGACATTTCGGGCCAAGCCATTTTGCCCCTACACGACGCTCTTCCGATCTCCATTTTGGCCCAATTAAGCGGCTGCCCCGGCAACATTAAGTAACCTAAGAATCCTTCTCTACAGATCAGGACACGTTGGGACTAAGCCATTTTGGTCCAGCTGTCATCAACGAAGTAATAATAAATTCTAAAATAAAATATGTAATTCATAGGTAATTAAATAATAAGAAAAAAATAATAATTATATACCTATTTTAATGATTTATGAAAATGGGTACCTAATTATTAGTTTTTACCGATCTCCGTCTTTAACACAGGTACCTAATTATTAGTTTTTTACCGATCTCCGTCTTCAATATGGGCTGTACCTAATTATTAGTTTTTTACTGATCTCCATCTTCAACACTGGACCGTACCTAATTATTAGTTTTTTACCGATCTCCATCTTCAACACTGGGCCCGCCTCACCCGCTAACTATAGAAATCCATTGATCTAATGCTTCTTCGATTTCTCAGTCTTAACTATAGAAATCCATTGATCTAATGCTTCTTCAACTTCTGGATCTACTATAGAAATCTATTGATCTAATGCTTCTTCACCTTCTGGATTCTTTTATCACGCTTTCTTTTGGATGTTCCCGAAATTTCTTTCTGTAATGCCCAATCGAAATCCATTGATCTAATGCTTCTTCGACTTCTGAATCCTTTCCATTGTGCTTTCTTTTGAATTCTTTGACTTCTGAATCCTTTCCATCATGCTTTCTTTTCGCTGTTCCATTCGACTTCTGAATCCTTTCCATCACGCTTTCTTTTCGATGTTCCTTTTCTTTCTGTAATGCCCACTCCTTAAGCAGTTGATTTTCTTTTTGTAGAACTTCTTCGACTTCTGGATCCTTTCCATAACGCTTTCTTTTGAATGTTCCTAGAATTATCTTTCTGTAATGCCCACTCCTCACGCAGTTGATTTTCTTGTTGTAGAAAACGCTCTGTAATGCCCACTCCTCACGCAGATCTAATGCTTCTTCAACTTTTGAATACTTTCCATCAAAAAACCATTGATCTAATGCTTCTTTGATATCTGGATCCTTTCCATCACATTTTCTTTTGAACTGGAATTTCTTTCTGTAATGCCCACTCCTTATGCAGTTGATTTTCTTGTTGTAGGAGATGCGTGTAATGCCCACTCCTTACACAGTTGATTTTCTTTTTGTAAGAGATGCATTCTGTAATGCCCACTCCTCACGCAATTGATTTTCTTGTTGTAGGAGATGCACTACGGTAGATTTTGGTTTATTTCAGCGAGTCTATCACGGCCTTTTGATTTTGGTACACCAGTTATATCAGCGAGTCTACGATAGCTTTATATTAAATAGCTGGCTTTTAATTTTATCCAGCAAAGCAATTTTACTTGAGTGTAAAATCCTTTCTTGATATCTTAGCAAAGATTAGTGCATGTATGTGTAGCCATACTTCCGAAAAATCCCTAAAATATATCAAAAATTGAAAATTCCTTTTCTGCTACTGTCCCAATTAAGCATTTAAATTTTGTATTAGTTTATTAGTTTGGTTTTCGTTCTTTAAGATTTGTCCCAATTACGCGGCTGTCCCAATTAACCGGTGTCCCAATTAAGCGGAATTCACTGTACATAAGATCTACTACTAGATCTGCTACTAGATCTGTTAAAAAAAGGGTACAAGAACATAGGACGGATCAGGATAAGTCCAAAAGTAGCACCCCTCTCGCAGAGATTGAAAAATTTTGATGCTATAGACAAATGGGCCAGATTAAAGTGATAAATATATTAGAGAATCCTAAGAAGTTAAGAGTCACTGAAGCTATAGTAATTTTTACTAAGAAATCGTCTGGGAAAAATGTTATCAATTATAACAAACCTGAGAAGATTACCTTAGCATGGTAATCTTCTCAGGTTTGTTATAATTGGAACTGGAAGAATAAAAGGAAGACAATGCAAATAGTAAGGAAGGGCCCTTAAAGGTAAAGAGAATGATAACACCAGCCTATGAGTTATTATGAATTTATTGCCAGAATATGCTGTGTAAGTATATTAAAGAGGAATGACGTAAACAGAATAATGAATGCTGAAGGAACGTTGTCTGAATTTGATTAAAATTTTTGAGAATATTTGAATTTTTAGAATGTAATGCAAATAAATAACTGTTATTTGTTATTATAAGTTATTGGTCTGTAATTTGATACTGATGAGGGCTTGGTAGAGCCGAAAGTGCTTTATAATATAGGAGTTTAGTTTGAAAATGAAGTGTTTTTTCCCTGCTCGAAGAGCTTGTTTTAATGTATATATAAATAAGATGGAGCAGTGTAATGATCTAGTATAGGGTCTAATTTATTAATGACAGTACAGTAAGACCTCGATTTTATGGACTGTACGGACACCATCCCAAAAAATAAAATAAATAATATTAATACAATATTAAACTGTCTACTTTACACCAGCTCTTAATACAATATTTGCATAAACTGTCTACAGTATAGCTACATCCAGCACATAACACTCTCTTATATTGCAAATGCGTCATTTTTATTTTAACAACTTACCATAAATTTAATATACCTGTGCATCATTTTTATTTTAACAACTTACCTAAATTTAATATACATGTATATGTAGGTAATTTAAATTTAATTTTTAAATACTCATGTAAAATAATACAGTTTTTAGGCATAAGTCACATTAATTAGTACAGCAGGCATAAGTCACATTAATTAGTACAGGTATGTTGAAAATGCTAATTAATGTTTATAAAAAATGACAGGTATGTTGAAAATGCTAATTAATGTTTATAAAAAAATTTTATTTTATGTTGAAAATGCTAATTAATGTTTATAAAAAAATTTTACTTCGATTTACGGTTGAAAATGCTAATTATATGTTTATAAAAAATTTTACTTCGATTTTAAGGACTAGTCTTGCCCCCTATAGTCCGTAAAATCGAGGTTTTACTGTATTATCTTCAGTCTTTTTCTTAAAAATTTGTAGGCTCTCCACTATTCTTTCTTTCAGAGGATCTTCAACTGCTTTAATCATCTTGACATCATCTAACTTTTTATTGGTATAAAAATATAAAGTCTTTTTGAGCCAAAATCATTTTTTCTAGCATATTGTCAATATCCTGTTTCTGCTCCTCGAGCCTCCTGTTCATCACTCTTGATGTATAACTATGGTGACCATATTTTTTTGGAGAAAATAAAAGAGAAATCAGAAATTGTTTCATAATAAGAAAAAGTAGGTTGCATTTATTTGTTTCACTAAAATTGGAAAATCTTATTAGCATTTATTATAAAACATAATATACAATACCAATAATAAACAACATAATGTTTTAAACAATCATATTATTACTTAAAAAAAATTAATTTTGATATTTTTCAGAAGAATGAACTTTTTTTAATAAATCAGATTTGGGTTTTAAAAATTTATAAAACTCTATACATATCATGTTGAAGTTGCATTTGGTATAAATACATGCTTCTAATGTTTCGACTATTTATTGGGTTTTCTCAGTGGTCCATATATTTATTATTCATTAATGAAAATACCTGTTCTAGTGTTCTAGTGACAAATTTACCAACTTTTTCTATTACTGGTAATTCGGTAAAATTTTAAAACAAAACCAGTACATCGGTAAATTACAGACCTGGGCAAATTTTATTTGAAATAACAAATAACAAATAATTTTTCAAATAATTGAATATTGCCAAATAAAAGATAACGTTATTTGAAGATAATCTATCTTTCAAATAATTTATTTGAAATAATTTCCAAGATAAATTATTTGTCAAATAATTTATTTGCAAATAAAAAATTATTTAAATAAATACGTTATTTGAAATAAAAATTCAAATAATTTTCCAAATAAAATTTCAAATAATTGAGTATCATCTTTATGACAGTCTATTGGGGTGGACTGTGCAAAATCTTATCACCATAACT
>AYEL01091160.1:0-29314 GCA_000484575.1 Olivierus martensii | reverse complement strand
TAAAATAACAAATAATTAAAAAAATTATTTGATGATTCAAATAATCAATCAAATAATTATTTGAAAATAATTTCCAATCAAATAAGATAAAAAATTATTTGAAAAAGTATTTAAATAAATTTTTATTTAAATAATGCCCAGGTCTGGTAAATTACTAGGAATTTTTTAAACTGTGAATATAAAATAAAAATTAATAAGACATTTTATTTGATTTTTAGATACAGTACATGTGACAAAAGTATATGAAAAGAATTTGTATTCTGAATATAAATAATATAAATAAAATTCAACAATTTTATAACAAATTATAAGTAATACTTATACATGAATAATTTTTCACAATGAAAACATAAAATATATAATTAAATACGTGATCTATTTGTCAACATGTTTTAAAAAATAAGCATGTAAGAAACATAGGTCTAACTCAGCGCATCTCAAACTTTTCATTTGGCGACTCCTTTTATCAAAGCAAATATTTTCTCGACCCTGGATATAGAGGTATATGAACTAGGAATACTGTGGGTCACATCCCACACTTTGAGAAGCACTGGTCTAACTGATCAACACTTTGGTCTCCTAATTGTGATCTAATTTTTATACAAAATAATCCCACTGTAGAAAAAGCTCTTTCAGATTCCACACTAATTGGTTTAATAATTACTAAAGAATTGTACACTATTTGAATATATTTCCCCCTTATATTTTCTTGTTGAAAATATTTCAGTTCTCTTTTAACGAGTTTTATTAGTATTATTTTTGCACCAGAAGTGGATTATCATGTTGTATTTCTGTTTTCTTTTGATCAATAAGTTAAGTTTCTCTTTCATGGCTAACACATAATTACAGATGTTGAAGGAATTGTGCATACTGAATTTTCAGAATCGGCAACATTTACTATTTCTGTTTCAACCTGGCTGATCATAGTAGGCCTATCATTTTTATTGCACAGATATATGCATTCAATCAATTCCACGATTTTATTTCTGATTGTAGTTTTACTTGTTTTATTAAAAATTCCATAATCCTCATCTTCCCACTTATTAAGATCAATATTGAAAAGATGTTGCGAAATATCTGAATATACAGTTCGTGTTTCTTTTATATGATATATCAAGGTAAGTTCATTACTCAACATCATATTGTGATCAGTTAGTTCATCCAATATGAATTTTAGTATAACATTGGCAATATATAAATTAACATTTTCAGAACAGTGTTTCAATAGCAATTTTTATTGGTTGTAATGCTAACATTGTATCAGACAACAACTGAAGGTCATTGTCATTAAAATTAATTTCTAATTTTAAATCTATCAGACTTTTCCTGACACAGTTTTGAATCTTAGAAAAACGTTCTAACATAGCAAGCAAGGCCAGATGGCCGAGTGGTAACGCTGTTGGCGTGCCACACAGGAGGACCCAGCTCTGGTAACTCTTGAAAAGTTTTTTCGGGGTGCTGGCCTGGCCCGGTAATCCCCGTCCTTCACCATCTGGCCTTTCTCCATGGGTGTCGGTGGTTGGAATTGGCCCCGCCCCTTAGTAATCTCCGATTGGAAAGGGGTGTAAAATATGTGGAAAAAAAAAACATAGCAAGTAAACTATTCCATCACAATTTACAGTTTAGAATTAAGGAAAGTTCCTCATCCATTTCTTCTTTTACATGTTTTTGTAATAGATCATCATTTTTTGTCAGTTTGACTACTTTTCATATTTTGTTTATGTGAGAACGGAAATTTACATTTTGTACACAATTTGTTTGAGAACTAGTTACCACATTCTGTATTATTTCTAAAATCCCACCATTATATTCAGTATCTCCATTGTATTCTTTGTTAGAGTTGTCAGAATACTCAGAATCGTCTTCAGCTGATTCAACAGATTCCAGTTCTTCTTCTTCAGTTTCATCTACTGCAAAGTCACGGTTTAGAACGAATGTCAATAATTCTAATTATCAGCTAAACCTAACGGCTAGCAACTGCAACAAGAGTTCTGCCTGAGCTCAGGTCTTTTCTAAGTTCTAACTTAAATAAAATTAACTACAAAATAACGTAATGTCTAACTGACGAAATGAAAACAAATATCGGAACTTACACTAAACGTAATGATTAAGTGTTAGCAGTAAAATGGACAAAAACCGATGTCAGAACTTTCACTAATAAATTGAATAAATTTTCAAACAAGCTTTACCCTTTTTCTTAACTAAGTCCCTAAGCTCTTCGCTTAAAATTATTATAACGGCGTCAATAGCTTCTTCATTATCTAACATTTTAATTTCCCGTACAAAATGTGTGAACTTTATATGCGACACACAATAGAAAATACAACTTGCCAGTAAATAGGTGCAGCTTCTACTAGTCTCATATAAATAATAACTTTCCCTGTAGTTCGACTCGCGACAAGTTCTAGCAGTCTACAAACTAGCTTCGTTACAACACGCCTTTACTACATCTACTAATGTTTTGTTCTTGCATTCAGCAACTCCATTTTGTTCAGGGATATGAGGTACAGTCAACCTCAGTCTGATTCCATTTTCTCTTAAAAATTCATTGAATTTTCTGTTACAGTATTCAGTTCCATTACCTGACTGTAATGTTTTAATTTGTTTTCCTGTCAAGTTTTCGACATAGGCCTTATACTTTTTAAATGCATCTAATATATCTGTTTTCTTTGATAAAAAGTATATTTTTTTGAAAAGCTTGAATTACTATAAAAAGTATATTTCGCATCATCAAGATTTATCATCAATAAATACAGCAAAATATTTTGCTATATTTATCGATTATTCATTAGGTGGAGCAAAATATTTTGCTCCACCTAATGAAGTTGTTCACATTGGTCCACACATGTCTGTATGTATGATTTCAAGAAGTTCAGATGTTTTCTTAGGTCTACTTTTTGGGAAGGGTATCTGTATCTGCTTTCCTTTTATACAGACTTTGCAGTTTCCTAGTGTTTTGTTCTTTCCCAACTTTAATCCAAGTACAGTTTTTCTTACTGCCATTTCCTTTAGACTTCTTTCGTTTAGATGACAAAGTCATTCATGCCACTCCATTAAGTTTGATTTCCAGCTTTGTTTAACTACGCTTGCATATTCCAAACTTTCACGGATAAAATATAAATCTCCTTTTCTGTCTGCAGTTATTATGATCTGTCGTGATTCATCTAATACATAAGCGACATTTTTCTTAAAAAATTACTTAATATCCTTTGTCAGTGATCTTTGCAAGTGACATTAGATTCGTTCGGAGATCAGGAATATGCAGAGGTTTTAACAGCATCAGTCGCTCTCCATTATTTTCACCAGTTAGAGCAATTCGAATGTTTCCAATACTTTCTACAGTTGTGACATGGTTATTTGCTAGACTTAATGGCTTCGATATCTTTTTAAGGATTCAAAGTTTTCCCTTTTTGCTGACATGTGCAATGGTGCAGCACTATCAAGGCACCATTGGTCAATGTGGAAAGTTTTATTGGTAGATTCATTATGAAAGGCACTTTCTTTTGCTTTTCCTGTTTCACTGCAATTGGCTGCCTTATGTCTGATTTTCTTACATCGGTGACACTTGAATCTGAATGGTTTACTGTATTTTACTTTAGTCGATTCCTCATCACTTTTGAATTTCCCATATTTCTTCAAATTAGAGACTTTCTTTATGAACATTGCATCTAATATAGTATCAGCTTCTTTACTCTTTCTAGCCTCAGATTCTTCTAAAATTTTTATTTTTAAAATTTCTGGTTTGGAAAATTCATCTTGTGATTCAATCGCACATCAAAAGTTTTCGAAACTGGTGAGTAAGCTGTACAGTAAAATTATGGTAAGAAGATCATCGTTTGCTATCAAATCCATTTCACTCAATTTATCGACAGCATCAAAAAATTGGTTCAAATGCTCTCATACATCTTCGCCATCTTTCATTTTTGTCAAGGTTAAACGTTTTAATAAAGTAGTCTTTCTGGCTGGACCTTTCGATTGAAAAATGGATTCCAGTTGTAGCCAAATTTCTTGAGACGTTTCACATCCCTTGACTTCTTTCAATTCCGATGGAGTAATTGTCAAAATTAAATCAGATTGGGCTTTACGATCGGCTATTTCTCATAATTTAATGGCTTCCCTGTTTGCCACATTTCCAGGAATTAAGGCAGGTTTTCTACACAATCTGTCAACATAAGACCATCCATCGCTTTTAACTAATAAAGCTTCATCATGCAGTTTCCATGTATCATAATTATTTTTTGTTAACAGTTCGATTCTCACTTTGTTTCAGTCATATTGTCTGATTTCTGATTTATTTTGTTAGTCCAATTCTTATAGCAGTTAGGCAATTTCTGGTCCCATAACCTGTTGTTTTGAGATAAGGAAAAGACTTAATCACCATTCTATTTAACAGAAAAACATTTATTAACTAAGACAATGCAGCATTAGTTGTGGTGCCAATACAGACAGACACCCAAGCAGGAATGTAAACAGGGGAGAAAGAGAGGGAAAGTGTAAAAAAAAAAAAAAAAATGATACTATTTTATACAAAAAGTTCTCCTGCTTGAACTTTAAACTTCACCTTTTGACATCATATACCAGAGCAGGACTTAGCAAATTCCAACAGTTCTCATTACTTCAAATGATGAGACAGTTCCAATGAAATCAAACTAAAATCATTATTCTGACTATATTATTGCTCAATAAAACTGTTCTATTAATGTTACAATCTATCATTAATTCCAGGGGTAGATTTAGGCATGATCTTTATGGGATGCAGTCCAGGGTCCCGTTCATTCAAAGGACCTCCTTCATGGTCAAAAAGTAAAAATAAACAATTTAAATTAAAAATTTCAGAAAAAATAAATTATCTAGGTATTAAAAAATTTTGTATAATGTTTAAATCGTTGGTTTACAACACTATTGAATTCGAATAAAATATCAAATATCAATGTCTTAAATGATAGTAAATAGCAAATATGGCTTTGTCGGTAGTTGATAAAATCAAAATATACTGTATCACTTGTCAATTATGCAAATAATATGGCAATGTCAGAATGAGAGTGTGAATCTAGCTACTCTAAGCATGTTAGTTTAGCGTAGCTCTCACTGTTAGGTAAATTTGAGTTAATTTAGTAGGCCCCCAAACAGTGTTAGCCCAGAGTCCCCAAAGTTAATGGTCCACCTCTAATTAATTCATACATCAATGGCCAAGTAAAGTGAGTTTAATTCATTAATATAAAATTTGTAAATAGAATTTCAATAAAATTTTAAAAATTATTTTCTTTATATTTTTTTGATTTTTTTCTTAATATATGATTAATTAATGATTTATCTATCTAAATAAATGAAAATATACTCTTTAAAATCAAGCAAATTATAATAATAAATTATTTATATAAAGATTCATCCTACTGTTAATAATATTGAAATCAACTAAAGCAAAACATTAAATTTTAAATTATATTGGTTTAAAATTATTAATATCTGAATTTTTATACTAGGCTATAGGAATGCTGAATCATTGGATGCCAGCCTATTGGACTTTTACTATATCTAAAATTTAAATGAATTAAGAATGCAACAAATAATAGATTCTAAACTTTGGAATCTATAGTTTTAATTATTATTATTATATTGGGGTATGTCAATGTGAGCACGAAATAACTCCGGAGCAGAAGTGCTATGTCGGACAAGAGTCAAGACAGTTACTTGAGATGTTTTATTATTATTATTATTATTATTATTATTATTAATGAATTTATATAATAAAATAAAATTTCTATATAAACAATCAAATCTTCCATATGATTCAGTTTATGTAGTTTTAATTCTCACATAATTTTACTTAATTATACTTGTTCTTATTTGCCCCCATACTGAATACATTCAATCTGCCATCTGCAGAAAAAGAAATTCAAATTTATAAAAATTATCAAATGTTTGTTTGCAAAAATTTTTTAAATACCCAATATATTTTATATATTGCTTTATAAGTAGTAGTAATTTATTAAATGTGATAGATTTTGCCAATGTTGACCTAGAGAAGTATGAATTGAATTGTATTGCAAGTGCCTTAAAGAAATTTTTGAGAGAATTACCAAATCCTGTGATTCCTGTACAGCATTATGATAAATTCATTGAAGCATCAAGTAAGTAAAAAATATATTAGAATTCCTTTTATTAATATTAATTATAAAATTTTTAAATGATTTTCATCTGCAGAGATAACCAATGAAGAACTTTGCTCTTCTTGTCTTCAACAACTAGTCCAGCAATTACCTAATCATCATAAACTTACACTACAAACATTAATGATTCATTTTTGCCATGTTTGTCAAATACAATATAAGCATGATTTTCGTGAACCTCCAACTGTGTTAATACGTGTATTATGTCATATTCTTCTGAGGCCTCCATGGGAAAGAATAATGTAAGATTTTTTGTTATAAAATTCAGTTTTAACTTCTTAAGCATAAATTATAATATTTATCATTATTCAGTTTTAACTAAATTATTAGAATTTAAACAAATAATTTTGAATATTTTCCTTCTGATACATTGTTACTTGATTGTTGATTATTAAGGTAGTTATTATTGACTGGCTGAATAGTAAGACAGTTGCTTATATTTGTATTCAGTTCCTGGTCCCACAACTCTAGTTTTTCACGAAGGGTCCAGGCCTACCCATTGAATTCTATCTTTCAGCCTTCTGATTGACTCCATTACAAATAATATCCTGCCCGTGATGGACTCTAAAAATAGTCACTAATCAAAAAAAATCTCGTGACATAAATAAAATTAACTTAACTATTTTAATTAAGGTTATTGGAACATATCAATTCAACACAAGCAATTTCTTTTCAAGTTTGTTATAGCCAGTCTTATATATTGTACTCACATCAATACTAATCAGGGGATTAATCTTTTCAAATTAACCAGACCAATTCAGCCAAACTTCTCCTGACAGACAAAGTCTAAATTAAATTTTTCTAACGATTATTTTTGAATTAAAGCTATGGTACCACCATCTGTTGAGTTAATAATTAATTAAATTTAGAATTTAGTACTAAGGTGGCACCATTAGTAATTAATGATTATATTATAATTTTTAAATTAATTTTTCCCAAAATAAAATTTTGTAAAAATTAATTTAATAAAAAATTTTATTAAAAAATTTTGATAAAGTCTCCATAGTGATCAATATATACAAGGTTGTTCAATAAGTTCGCGGAGCGCCATCTATTAGTCAAAATTAGAACTAAAACTTCGACGCCATTTTCATATTTGTTCTTTCTTAGAAACACGTCAAAAGTTTCATTTCGATCTGTTAATTTATTCATTGTTTAACCGCCCTTTATATCTAACGTGTTGTGCCTTTTTTTCAATATGGATAAAATTGAGCAAAGTGCAGTTATTAAATTCTTTGTAAAGAAAGGTTTAAAGGCAATGGAAATTCATACCGAAATGGTGAATGTGTTGGGTGAATCTGCTCCTTCAAAAACAATGGTTTGCAAGTGGGCTAGTTTGTTCAAAAGTGGTCGTACCAGCCTTGAAGACGATCTGCGAGAGGGACGTCCAAAAACTGCATCAACACCGGAAATCATCGGAAAAATACCGGATATGGTATTGGAAGACCGTCGATTGACTGAAAGAGATTTAGCAGAGGCTTTAGGCATTTCATTGGGCACAGTGAGCAATATTTTGAGTGTTAATTTGGGTTTCAAAAAACTATGTGCAAAATGGCTGCCGCATTCTCTAACGATGGAGCAAAAACACATTCGGATGCGACTTTGCCAGCAACATTTGGAGCGTTTTAAGAAGAATAAAAGCGACTTTATCCGTCGATTTATCACAATGGATGAGACTTGGGTCTACCATCATGATCCTGAATCAAAACAGGAGGCTAAGGAGTGGTGTGAACCCGGCTCTTCGGCGCCGAAGCGAGTTCGTGTGCAAAAATCAGCCAAGAAGGTGTTAGCATCAGTTTTTTGGGATGCAAAAGGAATTTTGTTTATAGATTACCTCCAAACTGGCAAAACAATCAATTCGGATTATTATTGTAACCTTTTGAATCAATTAGACGAAAAAATTCGTGAAAGAAGACCCGGATTACAGAAGAAGAAAATCATTTTCCACCAAGATAACGCACCTGCGCGCACAGCTCAAAAAACCATTGCTAAAATAACTGAATTGAAGTACGAATTGTTGCAACATCCAGCCTATTCGCCAGATTTAGCTCCCTCCGACTTCTGGCTCTTCCCACACCTCAAACAATCTCCGTGGAAAACGATTTTCTTCAAACGAAGCTCAATTTTATCCATATTGAAAAAAAGGCACAACACGTTAGATATAAAGGGCGGTTAAACAATGAATAAATTAACAGATCGAAATGAAACTTTTGACGTGTTTCTAAGAAAGAACAAATATGAAAATGGCGTCGAAGTTTTAGTTCTAATTTTGGCTAATAGATGGCGCTCCGCGAACTTATTGAACAACCTTGTAAGCTTTCCAAAGTGAAATTCTGCCATAGGTCGCTGTGGTCTAACTGGTTAAGGTGTTGGGGTGCTATCCCAAAGATCTCGGTTTGTGTCCAGTGCAGTGGCAAAATTTTATTTTGGGAAAAATTAATTTAAAAATTATACTATAATCATTAATTACTAGATGGCGCCACCTTAGTACTAAATTCTAAATTTAATTAGTTATTAACTCAACAGATGGTGGCACCATAATTTCTTCTAATAACTTTAATTCAAAAATAATCGTTAGAAAAATTTAATTTAGGCTTCATCCACCAGGAGAAGTTTGGTTGAATTAGTCTGGTTATATATTGTATTTTCTAGAATACTTCATGCCCTTAAATATCCAAATTTTTAAAGGAATAAAAACAAATGAAAAATTTTCATGTTTTTTTTATTAAAAGTATATAATCTGAATATTAAATACATTCATTACTTGCTTAGGCAGGTTCAGTTACAGATAGTACTCAACTCTGTTTAGTATAAAGTTCAAACTGAAACCTAAGGTCAAAAGTCTATACAGTTGAGAATAAAAAAATGTCCAAAATTCATGGATTGTCCATCACAAATATTTTTATGACACTATTATTAAATTTATCAAACAAAAATATAAAAACCAGACACAAAAAAGATGCTTTCCATTTTTTTTTGTGTCAATGTATCAGACCATGGTACATGGATTCCATATTCTAGTGAATTGCTTTGACAAATCACAGAATTTACTGATTGCATCACTATGATAAGTATGAATGGTCACAAACTGAGGACTACATATATTGTTACATTCAGTGCTAGGTGATTGACAAATTCATATCCATTTTTAAATGCACATTAAATTTTCAAAAATAGTAAAAGGTTGAGAATGGTTTTATTTGGTAAAATTAGTGTAATAGTCTTTTCAGCCAAATGTGTCTGAAGAATCAACAAATAGACTGTACAATGTTGCAATAATAACAAAATTTTTTATTACCTTTTCCATAACAGATAAAAATGCATTTTGAGCTTAGTTGCCCCTCATTAGTTTATCGAAAATTGATTGGGTATGATGGTAATGTGAATTGCAATTTAATCACTAAAGGGTTACTTCTGATTGTTATAGGAGGAATTGTCCTGTTTTGAGTTTAAGATTGATCATGACTAGTAGTGATGTTTGGTATGAATAACATCTGAGAGGGAGAGAAAATTTGTAAAATCCCGGAGCCCTGGGTGGACTCCCTTGTTTTATAGAAAAATTACAGAATTATATTAAAATTTAATTATAAAAACTGTTAAAATAGAGGGAAAAATATATATATAATTGATAAAAAAAAATTAATCATTCTATCGGACAAGGAACTTCTCTTAATTCCTTGTTGAGCGTGAGAAAGTTCCTTGTTACAAAATCAAATAAAAATTGATTTCTTTGTGGAAGATAGGGAGATTAGTCATAGAAAAATTTAAGAAAGAGGAAAGAAGTAGTAAATAATTGGGAAGTGTGACAAGAAAGAACTATGTAAACACAATGACAGGAAAACGAAACTCATCCCGTCGGGGATGCCAACAGAGACAGAGATGATGGACGCCAATGGTGAAGGTGATGTATGGCATTTGCGTCAACAATGATGACAATGCCGAGTGATGGTAATGGTGGACGATGGATGATGGTCACTTTTGTGAACTATTTAAATGGATCTCTGAACTTTTGGGCATTTTGAACATTTACTGTTAAGTGCCTACATAGACCAAGATGAATGTATTCTCTCTCAGTTATGTGCATGGGGTTGCGGAACTCTCTCTCTCTCTCTCAGAAAATGTATTAGTTTAATAATCTTTATATCATATGCATATTGTTTGCTTCAGCTTATATTATGTTTTGTTTTAATAAATAATTTGTTTTTGTTAAACTTTAGTTAGTTGAGTCAATCCTTCATTCCTGGATTCCTGAGCCACTTACCTACATGACCTTTATTCTAAATTGATTCTAAATCGACATTAAGTTAATTCAGCCATATCATATCCATTGCTTTACAAATTTACTGTTATTAATTTTGTAGTTTTACTGGACTACTGGTTTTTTCTTATTACTGCAACATTAGATTGGATATTTATTGAATCTCTAGATACACTTGGCTGAAAAGACTTACTTTTTACCAAATAGAGCCATTCTCAATCCCCTACTATTTCTACAGTCTTCCATATCTGCATCCTTTCAAAAATAGATTTGTGAAAAATACATTCAGCTGATATTGGAATGATATGTTACTATAGCATTACATGTCTGCGAACACTTCCGCACTTCGCTCATTTACATACTTATACGTAAAAGTTCAAATTTATTAGTTTACAGAGTAATTCATTCACATCATTATCTTTACAATGAATTTATATATCGAACAAAACACCGATATGGATCATTCTTATTTTCACATATCAGTTTCAGTGGTAAAATTTATGTAGATAAGATGACATCATTAACCGGGATAGCTCTTCCAGATACGGGTTCCGACTCTGTATCACGTGATTGCCAACTACGACGGAGAAGGTGGAAGTAAGTTAACTTTTAAACTAAAATATAATACGTTAGCATATAGGAAAATAACGATAAATAATAGAGTGCATAATAAAATAAAAATAGGATAGGTCAAAGTTAACTTCCTCACACTACTACTACATAATTTCTGTTATACAAAACTTTGATCACAGCCAACTGGATTCCATATGCTAAACGTAATTGGTGATTTACATTAATAGACTATGGCCCAGCGAATAAGTACAAAAAAGCGTATTATAGTTATGAATATAATTTACTGAATTACAGGTAAAAACAATGTAGAATTACTGGTAACAATTTGAGGCTAAAATTCACAATTTACCAATAAACTGGTTTACCGGTATTGCAATCCCTAACCTGTTCAGTGGGGACATTAAATCCAGGGAGAAAGAAGCAAAATTTGACAATTTTTAAAATGCATTAAATAATGTGTATTTTTCTGTGAAATATTTAAAAATTCTAATCCATCTATGTTGGCAGGACTCGTCATTTTGTTACCATTCTTTGATCATTTCACAGATGACAACACAGAAACATGACAGTCACAGAAAATGAGCATCATGTTTCTGTGGACCATCTGTTGAATGCCAGTATTCAATTTATTATTTCAATTCACAAAATAAAGGATAAAACAGCCATTTTAGAAAAGATAAATCTAAAGAACAGAGAAGTGAAATAAAGTACTGTCCTCTTAAATAAAAGACATATCGTCACTGCAGGTATAACCCACAAAAACTTCATTTTTATCAGTGTCATTATTTTTGAAAGCAATATCATATAACCCAGGATTCTTATTTCTTTCAATTTGATCCTTGTCATTCCTTAAACAATTAAATAATATATTTCTTCAGTTGCAGATTATCTTTCTATCAGCACATTTCTTCAATCTTTTTCTAAATTTTAATGTGAAAAGATAAACATTAATCTTTGTTTACAAGATACAGTCCTTGATCTCTTCCAGTCTTTTCTCTTCATTCTGTGTTCTTTCTAAATTGTTCTTGGATTTAATCTTTTCCATAACTTCCAAATGATTTTCTTTTATAGCTAGTAGGATATCAAATTATCTATAGTGTTTTTCATAGTCCATGTCTTTCTACAAGGTTTGAAGACTTTGTTTGGACATTGCATATTGATGGATATTGTATGAATTTAAATTATTTGCTATAAATTTTTTTTTTTTGTCACTTGCATATCTTTAATTAGTTTTAAAAATTATCACTACAATTTAATATTTGCCATTTGGATTTTATATTTGTCACTTGAATTTAATATGTCACTTCAATTTAATGTTTGTTATTTAGATTTAATACTCTCTATTTAAATTTGTTAATTGCCACATGGATATATTATTTGTCCCTTTAGTTTATTATTTTTTCAACTTTAATATTTGACAGATGGCTTCATTCTTTATTACATATATTTATTATATAAAAGGAATTATTATTAGTTTATGTTAGATAGATTATGTCAAAAATTACTATTTTGCTTATTTAAATGAAATGTAAAAGATGTTAAAACACATATATGAAACAAAAAAATCATATTTGTTTAGTCTGATTACAATATTTAAATAATTATTATAAAAATAATGAACAATATTTATAAGAATGTCATTGAATCAATAAGGACTTCCATGTTTACTTTTTGATACAATGCTTATATTTTTCATTTCTGGCAGTGGAAAGCTTTCTTCAGCATAATAGCTATTTCTGCCATATGTTTGCAGATATATTTTTTGAAAAATACAGGACAATTACATTGTGCAGCTAAAAAGTTGCCATCATTAGGAAAAATGACATTATAGTAGACATTTCTCCAAACATCTAGTGTTACAGTTAGTTCTGTTTGAAATATCTTCAACCCATAACTATAATTTCCAGACCATTGCTTAATGCATTCAAAAATTAAATTTATGAAATGAGTTATTGGCCATGATTCTCTTAATGTAGCTTCTTGTTTAATCACCTTATTGAAATCTTCTAAGGCATTATTAGTGCTGGGAATAACATTACAAATGCCTTCAAACCAGTTATGACTGTTTTGAACATGATTGCAGAATTGGAGTCAGAGTAGGGAGTTGGAGGTTTTTGAGTGGGGTCAGAGTCTGAGTCAGAATTTTAAACTGCCCGATGTCGGGAGTCGGAGTTGGAGTCGGATTTTCTTTAAAAAATGGAGTCTGAGTTGGATGATTTGCCATTGGATGCGTTTCTACAATCTTGGATTGCAGAATTGTTGGTTTCGGAGGTTTTTGGTGGAGTGGAGTCGGAGGTTTCTGGAGGTTTTTGGAGGATTGGAGGTGGGAGATTTCTGGGGGATTTTTGGAGGAATCAGAGGTTTTTGGTGGGGTGGGAGTCGGAGTTGGATTTTAAAAAAAAAATCCAACTCCGACTCCCACCCCCCAAAAACCTCCGATTTTGCAATAAACTTTAAAATCTCTGATTCTGCAATAAACTTTAAAAGGTGGAGTCGGATCATTTTCCATCTGACTCTGCAACCCTGGTTTTGAATCCATTCTCTGGTAAAATATGAAGTATAAATGACCATCATGGATCATATGCGGCACATATAGACTACATCAAATATTAAAAATCAAAGTGAAAAATTTTATATTGAAGTACAAACATTAAATCTAAATGGTAAATATTAAAATTCAAGTGGAAATTTTTCTTTTATTTCATAACAGACAGGAATAAGAAAATTATAAACTTAAATGAATAAACTTAATGAAAAGCACTTTTGGTATATACCTTCATTCAAAAAATTTTTTGAATTATAGAATGTGAACTGATGAGGATGTATACTGAAAACTCTTTTCATTAAAGTTTATAATTTTCTTATTCCTGTCTAAAAGGATGTTATTTTCATAATAGTAATATTTTTATAGTATTACACACATAGTAAAATGATTATTTATATTAGTACAGTAAAACCTGTCAAAGATGGACACTGTACAAGCCGGAAACTTGCTCAACATGGAAAATATTTTTATTCCCAAATAAATTCCATAGAAATATCAAAGAAAATATCTGTATAATGCTGAAACTGTCTAACATGGAAATGGAAAGCATTTTAAGATTTCACAATTATACTTCCACTTATTATCATAAAAAGTATAAGTCCTTTATAGTAAACTTGTGCTATAAAGGTACAATTATACTTCCACTTATTATCATAAAAAGTATAAGTCCTTTATAGTAAACTTGTGCTTATAGCACAAGTTTACTTATACTTTTTAAGATTTCACTGAATAAAAAACATCAAAATTATTTTTCCTTTATAAGATGGAAAAATAATAATTTTTTCCATCTTATAAAGGAAAAAGTGGTTTTGATTTTGAAAGCATTGGTCATCCTGAACAAGGATTGGAAGAATTTTCTGAAGTATTGCACCTTGATGGAATTCAGATATTTATAGAACAACTTGAAGACATTAATATGCAGGTAAATGCTGAAGAATATGTCAACATTGATAAAAACTTTTTAAAGAGGCAGGTTATCAAACTAAGTGATTTGATCTAGTCAAGAACAGAAGAAAATTCTATAAATGAAAAAGACGGCAGTGAAAAAGAATTGGGAAGAAACTTTACAAAACAGAAAACATAAGAAATTTTGCTACTTCTACAAATAAATTGGTTGTGTTAGAAGAATTTTCTGAACATTTCAGTTGCATGCAAATTATTGAAAAAATTTTGCAAATACATACAATGATGGAAAGAGAAGTATGTCTAAGTAAACATGTAAAACAAAAAACTCTTGACAAAATGTGGAAAAGAAACTTTTCCACAATCTGAATTACTGAATACTGAAGAACTGAAGAGTGAAATTTTAAAATAAAACTTGTAGTTCAGTCCTACTTGTTGCATGTTTTTCTAATACAGCATTATATGTCCAGATTATTGCTTTTCAAAAATACCCTATGGATTTTATTATATAGAATATTACAGTAATTTGGTACTATATTTTATTTATATATTACAAAAATACGAATTATTGCAATAACAATGTATTGTAAAAGCATTGAATGTTGTTTTTTTTAATGCCATAGTGAAACCTGTATAAGCTGGAAAACTGTCTAAGATGGGAAAATTTTCTGGTCCGTTGGGATTCCAGCTTAGACAGGTTTTACTGTATTTGCAATTTTTAAGTGACATTCTTGAATTAATTTTTTTGCATTTCAATTAATTTTTATAGTATTCTAATAATGCCCATATTTTATTATTATTAATTTATGTGAGAAAATAGAATAATGTGTCAGAACTGTTGTGATGTTTGAAAGGTGTATTTGTCAATAAAATTGAGAATTATAAATTTGTATGTGTCTAAGATACAAAAAATATTATAAGTGAAATGTAACTTTGTAAAATATGCTATAGAAAAAAAATGATTACATTTGATTTGGAAAGTCAAAATACCTAAAATTGCACAAATAGTCCAATAAGCACTTTAAGCAGGAATACAATAATTTATTATTAGTAAATAAGCACTGATCTAATAATATCATATGATAATATTTCTGGTTTTCTATAGCCCTCCTCAGCTGCTTCTAATAAATGTGCATCTTTCGTTCCATATAAGCATATGATATAGGTCAAGGGTTGCTATAATTGATATTTATAAATTCTTAGTAGTTAGAGTTGTATCCTAATTGCAGTTCAATCAATTCTTTTCAGTAAGTGAGGTGCAGTACAGTGGGTAATTGGTTAACGAACAGTTCGGATAATGAACAGTTTTTTGAAAGATTTTTATGTTCAGTTAATGAACACGTTTGGATAATAAACACCTCACAGAACAAACTGTGGGACTGTGGACTGATGGAATGACAGGTCAGCATGATGGCTAACCGCGGACTGACCGAATGACAGATCAGCCGGATGGCTGCGTGGTAAAATGTAGGCTTAACATTCTGGAGGATCCGGGGATCCCACTCCTCCAATTTTTCAGGAGAGATCTGGGCCCAGTCCGTTGAAACCCATCCTTCAATCTTCTGGTTGACCCCATTATGGGTGTTGGTCAGCCTGTGATGATGGCAGCTCTATAAGTGGCCGCCGCCAGATAAAAATATTCCATGAGAATATTTCGGTTTAACTAACCTAACGGAATGACAGGCTTAGGCCTTGCGCGTTTGTAGACTTATGGATAAGGATGGAAGAACAGTAGTTTTTCCTGATTAAAATGAACTCGGGACAACGTAAAACAAATCAAAGATTTATTAAAGAAGGTAAGAGATACATTTTACAATTTTTTGGTATTATAATGGCACCCATACCAGGTTAAGGTCAATAGGCTTGGAGATCTCTACCATGACAATGCTTTTAATCACTTCCAAAAAATCTGAAGGAGAGAAAAAAGCAATCGATATTGGACAGATTCTTTATCAGAAAATAAATATATAGATAAAAATGCAAGATTATGTATGTATATATTATTGTTATTACATATAAATAAACTTAGTAAGAAATTATATAATTTTTTATTTATGTCTTTTTGGGTCTCCGGAACGAATTAATCAAATTCCCAGAAAAACCTATGGTAAATCGATGATCGGTTAACGAATAATTCGGATAATGAACATTGTCTTGGAACGGATTATGTTCGTTAACAGATCACCCACTTATAAAAATTACAAACAAAATAAACATTCAATCTAATAGAGTTTTTGCATTCAGCAAGGATACCATGACAAACTCTATAGGAACAAAATTTCTACATATTTATTAAAGTAGCATACAAAAATCTTGTTTATGTCGAATAAAGTAAAACTTTCCGTATAAATATTTACATAAATTTTTATATACTTGCTAGTATTTTAATCTTGATAATTAAAAAATAAAACAAGTATAAGAAAAGTAGCAAAACACTAAATCAAATTCAATCATACGATGTTTGTTTATATGGAATATATAAAACTATATTTTATACTAGGAAATTTATATTTACCTTTAGCTGAATCATATAACTGATAAGGTGTGACAAAGCCATATGGTAGATTCCATACGTTTTGATATAATCCTAATTTATTTTTCATGTTTATAATTTAATTAACACTAAAATAGCAGAATACATCTTTCATCTCCTCTACATTATCACCACCTAGCGTTAATAATACAAAGCTTACATAATACTGTATTATGTAAACTTACAAATACATAATACTGTATATGTTCATTTTAACTATTAATAATTATTCAATTAGAATTGAATTATTTTTTGATTAATTAATTACAAGAAAATATAAGTTCTTAAATGTGAAAAATATCATCGGTACGACAGGAAAAAATATCCCAGCGGAATTTATCGGAATATCGACCCCCCTTTATCTTACTTCCTAATTAAGGGCTCCTGAGTTCATTGATGAAGATCCCATGAGAGACAAAAGCCCCATTCTCAAGTTATAGGGCCCCAAAGTTGGGGCTCGGAATTACGTTTTTTTTTTTTTTAATTTTTTGCAAAAGTTTTATAGATAATCGGATATTTTAAACGATTTTAAATGTATCTTATCATTCCGAATCGAATGCAATCAATTCAAATAAGCTACGACGGCAAGATTCTGCTTTTCACGGAATCCGAGATTTTTGCATACTATTTTTAGTCATATTAATAGCAGTAAATCGGTATATACTGTAACCCAATCAGCGAAAACGGAATCAATAAGTAGCTATATGAAAAAGTACTTATCACAACGAAGTATCAATACTTGTGCGTGACGCCATCTTGAAAGGGAGAATGTCTTGCGTGACACTTTCAAGATATAAAATTATACGAATTCGTGTTATAGAAAAGCGACTTTGTTATATGAATTCGTGTCAGAGGAAAGCACGTTATACGAGAGTTTACTGTAATACATCTTGAAGGAATTGCGCAAGAATTATATCAAAAATCCTTGGCAAAGAACACTTTCATGATGATGTAATTATACATCTTGATGCAAATATATACTATATTATATATTAATGTCTATATACTATATAAATCCATAAATTGCATAAGTAACTTATTGGATTTCAGCATAAAATCATAACCCATATAATCGGAAGAATAATTCCTGGTGTATTTTTGGCTTTTATAAAATCATAACCCACATAATCGTAAGAACAATTCCCGGCATATTTTTAAATCCATAAATTGCATAAATAACTTATGGATTTCAGCATAAAATCATAATCTACATAATCGTAAGAACAATTCCCGGCGTATTTTTGGCTTTCAAAACAAAATATAAAACCATAGCAGATTTTCATTACGATGATGGTCACGTGACATTTTACTCATCGTTCAATATGGCAGCGGTACATGGTTGGTTTACCAATTCTGAGATAAGTTATTCGAAATATCTTCTAATCGGTGCCGCTTTCGTCCATGGTTGTATTATAATTTTTTGATTTTACCAATTCTGAGATAAATTTTTCGAAATATCTTCTAATCTGTGCATTATTATAATTTTTGACCAGTTTGATGAGATTTATCGAATGGTATCACATTTGGCAATTCCGTGAAAGCAGACTCCAGCCGTTACAACTTACTTTTACGAAGTTACGTAATTTTTTTCGCTTAGGACGATATATCCGTTCCGAAGCTTAGCAAAGTTCTGATTTATTAATTCTTTATATTGTTTTGTATGTAAAACATCCTAATAATTATATTACATTCGTTCACTTTTCCACACTGAATAATAATAAATCAAATATAGAACTTTGAAGAGCATCTTTGTCGGTCAGTCGAAAGGGTTAAATACGAACAGTATATATCCTTCGTTAAACTTCAAGTAAAATGTATATAGAATCCTAAATCGTAGAAAGAATTATCCAAATTGATTTTATTTTCCTAATAAGATATTCTGGATTTATTTGATTAAAATAAACCTTAAGTATAACACAATATAGTATTCCACAAGTAAAAGCAGTTTTCTTTCAAACAAATCTCAAGTCTACACAACACGTGTTTATTTTTTACATTTCATTGGTTCACAGACTTATGCGTCATGAATTGTTAAAACTTTATACTGTATATAATAATTAATTACAAAAAAACTAAGAACTTCCACAAGTTAAAAAGTTATTTAACCATCGGAACACTTTGGGCTATTCTATGGACGTTTTCTTTATCATAAAGAAAACGTCCTAGATGTTAATTAGACAATGCATTAAGACAATTATTGACGTAAGCCTGTGAATCTTGCTTCAAATATCCCAGATTTAAACTACAAGGTCATTAAAATCGAATCCTATAGATTTATCTGTTTAAAAATGTCGGATATTCAATCTTCTAAGGCAGGGGTGTCAAACTGGCAGCCCGCAGGGCGCATGCAGCCCTCGATGTGATTTTTTTTGGCTCTCAACGCACTCAAAAAATGAAAATGAGAACAATATTTTATGAGATAATAGGAAGTAACTCTCGCTTCGTAGCTATGTCATATACTATTATACACTAGTATATTTTTGATGAAATATAATTGCAGAGTTCTTTTTTCGATCGGCCTTATCGGACGTATACGTACAGATGATAGTGATCTTTCAGATCGGTGACACTAAGTGCTCTCCTGCAAGGACTACATCGTTTTGTGTTAAATTTCTTACCAAAAAACAAAAAATCATAAATGAGAACCTGTATTTTTTTGGTTAGACAAATAAATAATCAAATTCCAAATAACTCCTCTTTGAAGGACATGCTAACCAGGCTTGTTAAAAATTTATTTGTTGTGTTATTAACTTATTTAAAAACTGTAAATGGTTATGGATATTTGAATTTTTAAAATTTTAATGGAAAACTTCTGTTTTTGTACAGAAAATGTGACTGTTAACGCTTAATAGAAAATTAAAGATTAATAGCGAGGAATTAAATTAAAAAATATGTATAATTAAAAGCAATTATGTAGTAATTATATATTTTTGTAATATGTTCATGTGATTACACAATGTTTTTAATTATACTATCTATTTTTCAGAATCCTTACTCTAAAATTTGTAAGATTGTCGGGGGCCACATCATATTTAAAAATATTTTAAATATGATGTGGCCCGTGACAATCTTGCAAGCTCATTAAATGGCCCTTGAATTAAAATGAGTTTGACACGTCTGTATATAAGATTTTCCTATAATAATTATGAAGCTATTTAATGGATGTTTATGATATTCAACACACATGCTATACCATATATGATTGCATAATATTATTTTGATGATATACATTATATATTAATCTAATATATTATTTTAATCATTATGAAATAAAAGATATGTTCAGAAAGTAGTCGATTAAATCTTTCTAGAATGGCTTGAGAGAATATCAAATCAACATTTGAATAATTATAATTAAAGAAATATTTTTGTAACGAATAAACTTGTCTTTTGATGTCAATTTAGTTTAAATTCATTAATACAAATATTTTAAAAAAAAATAGAGGATATAATTTTTTTCCAAAGTAGATTCACTTCTCACTTAGGATACCTTTCTTATAAACAAGTAAAACATTTGCGGATAATCTATCAATATTTTACATTTCTTCCAGAATTAAAAATTCATCAAAAATGACATTGAGGGATTTTTATTTAATAAATTTAGAATAGACTGACAATTAAAAATAATTTTTAAAATCAAAGTACAGGGTATAATGTTACTGAAAATATTTTTACAACTATAAATATTAATTCTATAAAATAAACTGAAATATGATAAAAATCTCGTTTAAAAACGACAATCTCGACTTATGTCGTTTTCTATTGACATCGGTTTTTTTTGTTAATAGGAAAAAGTAAAATCTGCTAAAGGCGCGTTCTCACGAATCAAGTTTAATTGACCGATTATAGTTGATCAACAAAAATTGAATGAAAGCTAAGAAACTTTGTTTCAATATAGTTGATCAACTTTTTAGTGGATCAACTATTCAAGATTCAAGTGATCCGCCATTTGCTTTCAAATTGAAACTTATCTTGAAACGTGTGAACGTCAGTTGACTGTCAAGTTCGCAATCGATTTCCACTTAAAATCCATTGCCTCACCCAAAAACGAAGTTTCTTATGATTTTTGCTCATGTTAAATAAAATTGTTTTTAGTTTTTTTAGGCGGCCGGATGGCAGAGTGGTAAAGCTGTTGGCATGCCAGGCAGATGGACCCGGGTCTGATATCTCTCGAAAAGTTTTTTTGGGATGCTGGGCTTGGCTCGGTGATCACCGTCCTACACCATCCGGCCCTTATTTTTCTCTTTCATGGATGCTATGTTCTTTGGAAGCTTGCTTAGACCAAGTTAATGGCCATGTGAATAGGAGTTCACTTTTTGAATAATAAAAATTGTGTGACAGGGAAATCACGATTTTAGAGATGCTTAGGTGAGTCATGGCCAAAAAAAGGTTGGAAATCACTATTCTAGACTAAGAGATACATATCTTAAAAAAGATTTAGGTTAGGTTAGGTTAATTAGATTACGCCGCCATATCCTCGCCTGTATCTGGCGGCGGCCACTTGTAGAGCCCATCACAGGCTGGCCAACTCCCAGTGAAGGGGTCAACCGGATGGTTGAAGGATGGGGTTCAACGGGCCGGGTCCCGACCCCTCCTGAAAAACTGATGGAGGTGTGTGACCCGGATTTTGACTCCGAATCCTCCAGGGTGGTAAGCCAAAGCTTTACCACGCGGCCATCCAGCCGCTCCAGGGTGGTAAGCCAAAGCTTTACCACGCGGCCATCCGGCCGACAAAAAAGATTTAGGACCCTTCTATTTTATTATATTAGTAATTTTCTAAGAGACCACCATAGTCATGACCATTGAGTGAAGATGGGAGCTTTTGGGAATGAATGTGGGCTAGCTATTCACTCATATCCTCTGAAACGCTATATCAGATCACACTACATTGTATTTCCTGTTTATCATAGACGTCATTAGACGTAATTGTTACTCTGGTGAACCACTGAATGAGTAAAAACCAGATATTTGTTTTTGTTAAATCTGCCTATGGCATAATATGATAGGTCTACAGTAATAGAAATGAAAATTGCAATTAAAATGAATTAGTTTTGTACAATTTCTTGATTTATGCATTATTTTAGATTTACATGCTTATTTTAAGTATTATTTTGTGATTAAATTCAAATAATTTTCCTTTTGATATATAAGTTAGTAGATGTGACGCGGATAAACTATATAATTTATTCGCTAAGTTTAGTGACTCGAAGATGTCGCCGGGCCAAAATAATTAATATATCTCTATGAGATTTTTAGGATACGAATTCGCAGATTTTTTTAATTCTCGAGATATATAAGAATTTTTCTCGAGAATCGGGAATCTCGAAATAATAGTAATTAAAAATTCTCGAGAATCGGGAATGAAATTTTCTTAAAAATCTCGAGATTTCTCGAGCACAATTACTAACTGTATTAGCTTAAAAGTCTGTATAGGGTAAAGTCGGGAGAGATGATAGTGGGGGAGACGGCGCAGCTAAGTATATTCACATTCTGGAGCCAAGATGTCATTGTGGTAATGATTATGGCATACAGTAACTGCTATTCATTTGTGTGAACAGCGTGAACGCTGATTTGCTTTATTTAAATCAATTAAATAATCCACATTATATTTCAGCATGCTTACAAAATTTACAACTGTTTTTCTATAATAAAAAAATAAGATCAGAACAAGAGATTTTTTTAAAGTAGCTGTTATGTATGAATAATGTAGTGTCTACAGCAGTGTTATAACCTTAAATTAAGACCTTGCATTCAATCAGTAAGGATCACGTGGCTATTCAATCCCATTCAACGTAATTGGGTGAGATGGCTCAGGCACTATTTTTGATTGATGTCCATTATTTTTCTTTCATTTTCATGGCCTAGCATCGATGACGGTCCTAAGCTTTTCTTGTGAATGTTACCAGTTTTAAATCTCCTCCTTAGTGTGGTACAAGGCACCCCAAACTGCCTGGCCACATCATTTAAGCTTATATTGCCATCTCTTACTGAATGCACAGTTGAAGTCAGCTGTTCCTCAGTTCTTATGCCTCCGGAGCAACTTCCTTTGCGTATGTAATCGATGGGCATTTGTAAAGTAAAGAAATCTTATTTTATAGTCGGGATACATAGCCTGCGCTATCTCACCCAACGTAGCTGGTGTGATAGTTTTCTTCATTTTTTTAAAAATTATTTATTTTGTTACTTTTTTCATTTTGATTAACTAATTTTTGGCATTACTTTGTGCATATGGTTCCATTTAAGCGATTTTGAATAATAAAAGTTTTTGGTTATAAATATTAATTATTTTATCAATCAACAATCCCCGGTTTTACTCTACTATTTTGCACGAAATGTTTTCAACTGTGGGAAAAAATAGCTTTTGGAACTGAAATATCGTTGCAATGATATAAATGTGCGTAAAAATTGATATCGCATAGGGATCCTTTATTAATATAAAACTATTTCATAACTGGAAAACGAATATACAACTAGAAATTCGATGCCAATCATAATGTAAGAAACATATATATATTTCGCAATATTATGTATATTATATATGAGAAATATTTGTGTATACATATATTTATCTTTCATAATTTTAATATGAAATCCATTTCAACCCAGCTGATCTGAGTTAATTTCTTTTACTTCATATAGGGGAAACTAGTCCAAAATGATCCGTCAGGGTGAAACGATCCTTCATTATATATCCTTAAGTTTCACCGTCACCTGTTGACAAACCAGCAAAGCTTGTACTACTACTACAAACAAGATGGCGATTATGTCCTAGTCAGTGATTAGGTCACTGTATTTTGGGATGTGCCATTTCGACTAAATGAAAATCAATGTCTGCGACTTAAAGTATCAGAATTTTAGTTAATTGATGTTTCTTTTACTTCTATAAACATGGAATGACATCTTACTTAGATATAATAAAACTTATTTTTGCTGTGTTTTTTTACCGCTGTTTTATTTACAATTAATAAATAATGCAATTATTTATTAATTGTATTTATCCGAATGGAAAGTCGCAATTAGAAATAAGAAAGCCGTTCTATCTTGTTTATTGTGATTAATTCAAAAGATACTTAATTGAGAAAATTCTCTGCATGTTATCTTTCAAATAGATAATAGCATAAAAATTAATATTGAAAATTATAATTATCAATATTAATTTTATCTCTATTATAATTATATTAATTCTAATAATTAAATTATATTTTTAGACTTTCTAGAGTGAAAACAATTTGCTGTAATAAAGTCCTAATGTAGTTTTTTTTAATAAGAATTGTATAGATTTTCTTTCTTATAATAAGAAAGGTTTACCTTAAAAATTTTTTTAGAATTAGGAATACTTAAACAATTTGGTAATATAATTATTTTTGCAATTAGGCGGGAATCTCTCTTATACTTAGTGAAAAATTATTGTATTCATTTTATTCTCTTTTAAGAGACATATAGTAGCTGGTTGCATTCTTGATGAATCGACTAGAGAATGGAATGATACATATTGTCTAGTATAGTTCACATTCGCCTGAAAAATGGAAGAATTGGATCTCATGAATATTTTGTAAATTCCTGAATTTTCAACTAGAAAGCCAAAACTTTCCCAAGTGGTCAACCGGCTTATTTTAGTACAGAGAATACAGACTAAATGTGTATATTGTAATAAAAGAAAACGCAAACAAAATCTGTTATTCTGTATAATATCGTACTTGTCTTCAAATTAAAATAAGATATTAACAAATGTAAAAAATAAAAAAATATCTCAGTAAAATTATCTATTATATATTTTATCAGATAAGCAACAACAATTTTTTCTATAAAAAATTTTAAAACATCGAAATGGTATCACAAAACAGCAAAAATAAAATTAATGTATCATATTATGAGTTTCAAATTTATATATCACAGTTTCTAAAATATTTTGCAAAATAATCTTCGTGTAATTTTTTTTTTGCATTTTTTAAATTTAAAAAAATGTTAAAATCTAACGTAGTAAGCGCTATTCATAAAAATACTTTTAAAGCGATTACTATGTTATAAATACTATGTTTTTATGAACAACTAAATTAATTTTTGATTTCAAATTATCAATTGACTAATATTATCGATATTTACTGTAAAAACATTACTTTCTTTTAATTTATATGTTTCCAGATACTCATAAATTCTGTTAATACGATTTTTTCCTTTCCTTTACTTAAATGTAATTTATTACATTATATATCGTTTTATTTTTAGAAATACAATCTCTTATTATCCAATGAACTATTATTGTATAGAATAGAAAAAAGTCGATTCTATCGGCTAATTTTCGAAGTACGGAATTTTTTTTAAATAATAATAAAAATTTCAGTTCAGTTCATAATATGAGTTTTATAATCATTTAGTAAGAAAGGCGTTTGTAAATATCTTTAATCGAAACAACAAAATACTTGAATATGCAGTATTTCTGTAAACTATCATCGTTTATACTATCTGGGGTCTATACAAAACGTCGGCAACTACTGTCCACTTTCTAGAAGAGTTGTATCTTGGGACACGAAAGATGTCGACTTCTAATATACAGTATCTGTATCTATTCTGAAAGTTGACATTTTTACTTTTAACGTCTCCATTCGGCTTCAACTTTCTACATTTTTTATCGTCTAACTGTTGGTAGTGAGATGATTCAACAGTGGCGGATTTAGCACTAGAGAGGCCCCAGGCGCAATTCAATTTTGAGGCTCCTCTCTAAATATTTTCACTACCCCTACACCCTACAGAGAGCATTCTACGCGCACGTTGTTTTGCTCTGGTAGGCACTATACCAGTAGTCCAAAAAAAATTGAGACATAGGGAAATAACATTGAAAATTAACCAATATAAAATTGCAACTGCCTGGCTGTATTTAAAAGGTTTGCTGATGTTCAGATTGTATTAATTATGAAAATTAAAACTTTTTGGTACAATAATTATTAGGTTTCAATAGATAAAAGTGTTAAAAAATCTAGTAATCCATGGATATAAAAATAATTTATTTTTAAATTTACTACTGATTTGTATTTCAAAAATCTAGTAATCTACGAATAATAAAAATTTATTTGTAAATTATTATAATAGATTTCACTATTGTTTGGTAAATAATGGAGGATATTTTGAACATTTATTATTCTAATATTATTAAATTATTACATATACAGTAAGAATCCCCATCCCTCGTTTAACGCGGGGGATACGTTCCAGAAAAACCAAGCGTTAAACGAGGTCATCTTAACACATAAATAATGGGATAGGTGAAACAGTACAGTAAATAAAAAATATACGAATCATTTTTTTATTTTATTTTGTAACATATTATTATTATTATTATTGTGTTACATTAATTATATACATTTTTTACTGCTAATATCGATTTGTATTCATAAATCATTCTTAAAATTAAAAAATAAAACGTTTTAAGAAGAAAAGGCAGTAATCAGATTACAGTAAACTATAAACAACGAAAAAATATGGATGAAAGAAAAATTATTCTAACTTCAAGGAACTATAGTTCGAAGTAGCAGAGTAAGCCACCTTTATCGTATCGAACTATAGTTCGAAGTGGCACCATTCGGGTTAAAACTAAAATGGGATAAATGTTATTTTTATTACTGTAAAATAACGTTGATGACGATCATAAAAATGAACTGTGAACGCAAACAGACTTTCGTACGTACTGCACTGAACTGATATCAAAGCACTAAGAGACTGCATAGGAATCAAAGCAACAAATTCGTACGATTTCGGATTTATCTGAGTATAATTGGTTTGAAAAACCTCACCAAAGTGAATCAATAAAAAATATATAGAATTGGAAAAAACCCGTGTTATATCTATCAAATCAACAAATTCGTACGATTTCGGATTTATGTGAGTATAATTGGTTTGAAAAACCTCACCAAAGTGAATAAATAAAAAATATATAGAATTGGAAAAAACCCGTGTTATATAGAAACAGAGTTAAACGGAGCAGCGTTAAGCGGGACGTTACTGTACTTACTTGATGACAAAACAAATGCACTATACTTCTACACTGATTAAAACACCAAATACGAAATTAAATTACACCGTTATTTTCTGTCAAACAGTATCAGTATGTATAATAGGAAGCTTTATTCTGTTAAAAGTTTTATTCCATCAAACTTGTTTGTACTGATTCTTGAACACATTTGTGAATGCGTGAATGCGCATGCGTTTATTCATATAGTAGTTTGTGATCTGTACACCATTGCCTGCGGATAGTTAGTGCATATGGTTCGAAATATGACCGCTAGGATTGCTTCCAGCAAAACATGTCATAGCTACCGTTATTCATTTGTCAATTCAATTTAGGGAATACTGCGAAATTATTTTTATCATGAAAAAATAATAATTAAATAAAATAATTTTTTTTATTTTGAGAGCTGAATTTTGAGGCCCCCTTGATTTATGAAGCTCCAGGCGCGCGCCTCGTGCGCCTGTCAGAAATCCGCCAATGTGATTCAAGATTTATATACAATAAAACCTGTCAAGTTGGACACCTCTATGTTGAACGACTTTTCCTGGAACTGAACAAAAGCCAAAATTTAAAAATAGTATGTCCAAGCCTCAATATCCTTGATTCCTGGAACCTGACAAAACCCTATATTTTACTATATGTCCAAACCTCTATATCCTGGATATCTATCTTGTATCTTGAACAACTGTTTATAATAAGATGGACACTTTTTGCTATCTTGAACAACTGTTTGTAATAAGATGGACACTTTTTAGTTATTGGTTTAGAACAGGGGTCGGCAAACTTTTGAGACGGAAGAGGCAAATCTGTCTCTCACAACAATTTAAAAATTATTCGAGAATAATAAATATATTTTTACAAATAAGAAAAATTTAAAGTAATGTTATAACAAGTTATAATATACGGAACGACGGTGCGCGCTTGTCTTGGCTACCAAGGCATTGGAGCGGAAAAGGTTAATGTTGTAGTGCTTATTGAAGACAATGAACATTTCTCCTGGGTGACTTTTATAACAATTTTTCATGCTAATGCATTCTTCATATCTCCTGAAATTGAAAAGAAAGAAAAAGTATATTAAAGAATATAATGATGAACAGTACATTATAACATGGGAAATATCTTTGGTATTTTTAGATTTGGTAGTTTGCTAATCCTCATAAAGAAAAAAAAACCATAATGACTACCATTAAGAGTAGAATTTTTTGCTACTAATATATTTATATTGAATTTATTATTACAATAAATTCATTACATGTTAAACATTTAAATTTATTGGAAGATACGGAGGGCATACTGAAATTTAAGCCTATGAAGGATGAAATGAGAAGAGCAAAGAAAAGTATGAGGAATAGAATTCTGTTAGAAGTATGACAGGCAGTTGTGAAGAATTTTTATACTTCTGGAAAAAGTTAATTGATATTAACTAATCTAAAATATCTTAATATCTTGAATATCTTGAATTTAGAGCCATCATTTATTTGTTTTTTATAATTTTCAAATGTGGTGGTAGATTTTCAGCAGGCATGCCTCAAATTCTGGAAAAAATCTTATCTGGCAAATCCAAGTCTCAAGCATTTCAGATAAATGGTCCTATGTTGTACTGAGCTTATTAAAACTGTTGTTTAAATTAAAAAGAAAAATAATCATAATTTTCATATTATCATTAATTTTTAATATTTTATATATATTTACTTTCAGAATCAGAACAGTTGAAAGAGCTATTGTTCAGACACAGGCTGCAGTGCAGAGGATACGAGCAAAAATTGAAGAACAATTAAAAAGCACAGGAAATTTACAATTCCAGCAATCAGAACTAGAACTTTTAAAAATGAAAGTAATCATGTTAAGATCAGAATTCTTTGTTCAATTGAAAAAATTAGAGATTCTTCAACAACAGAAAAAAGAACAAGATCAAGACAGAGAAGAAAAACGTAATTATTTTGAAATAATATTATTAATTACATTTTAAATTAATATAATAACCATCATCAGTTTATGTAACATCAATATAGAAACCCAGATAATAGTTTTTTGAAATAGTCTTGCAAAGTCGTGGATTAGAACGAATGCAATTCTATTAATTATAACTACCTAACGGCTAGCGACTCTGCAATCCAGTGTTCGGCCTGAGCTCAGGTCTTTAACTAACCAGTAAGTTCTAACTTAAATCTACTTAACGTCAAAACAATCTAACAACAATAGTAATAAAATTACATTTTAGGCCTCTTTTTGTTTAGCCTTTTTTGTACATCTTTACATCGCAACGATCTAACAAATAAAATTTAAAAATTAAAACCCCATTAATACATTCAATAAATTTAAATTAAAA
>AYEL01091159.1:0-94073 GCA_000484575.1 Olivierus martensii | reverse complement strand
GTTTACAGAGTATTTCATTTATGTCATTATCTTTACAATTAATTTATATATCGAACAAAATTACTGATACGGATCATTCTTATTTTCACATATCAGTTCAGTGGTAATTATTATGTAGATAAGACACCATTGACCGGGATAGCTCTTCCGGGTACGGGTTCCGATCCCGTATCACGTGATTGCTAACGACGGAAGCGGAGGATGTGTGAAGTAAGTTAACTTTTAAACTAAAATATAATACGTTAACATATAGGAAAATAACGATAAATAAATAATAGAGTGCATAATAAAATAAAAATAGGACAGGTCCAAGTTAACCTCCTCACAGTCTATAATTTTAAAATATCAGTAACATAGAATAAGTGATTAACCTTCAATCCATATCTGTATAAAAACACTTATGTTTCAGATATGTATATCTGTCTGCATGAATTTATGTACTTCCCCAAGACATAGAAAGCTGAAATTTGGGGATGTTATATCTGAAATAGAAATTCTTAAATCCTAGAGAGATAAAACAGAGAGAAGCTGAATTTCCTATGTTTAGTTTATGGAAACTATTAAAAATCATTATTTCTCAATCATTTGAGTGATTTATGTGAATAAATATATTCCTTCACCCATTAGTTGGAAAAATTACACTCAAAAGGGAGTCAATAAAAATAGTAGTCCCCAAATTTGACAGGTTTTTAATATTTGTCCTATTTTGATGAAAATCAATATCCAGAGGTTTTTAGGAACTACAGATGATAAATAATATAGTTTTTTCAAATTCAAAATGGCTGCCTGAAATTTTACAGATGTTTTAATTTAGTTTGATTTTGTGTTGTTGGCTGGATTGCCATCTGGAAACATTATGGCTTTTCCCCAGAAGATCTGGAGTTGAATCCCATTTCTATCCCTTGGAAAATATTTAATAGTTGAGCCAGACTGTCAAATTACCAACAGTTTGTCCTCCACTGATGTATATACTAGTATAAATTTGTGAATATAAATTTTTTATAATACCAAATTTATACTGTTTTTGGTTCATCATACATTTCCAGATCTATGTATATTTGAATATCAAATTTGAAAATTAGAACATAAATTTATATTTAAAATTCAGTTATGCATAAATATAGTTGAAAAAACAATGTTCCTTTTTTAAAGTTTTACAATAATCACTATATATATTTATACAATAATATAATATATAGTAAAAGGAGTATTGATAAATATTACAATTTCTACAAAATTTAAGTATGCAAATAATTTAATAACAACTTGCTTACTTTTACATAATCAGTCCTATACAGCACTAAAGCAAGTAGAATATTTTTTATTGTGGCATAACGTTTTCGAACCATATGCGGTTCCTCATCAGGTGGGGAAATGATGAGGAACCGCATATGGTTCGAAAACGTTATGCCACTAAAAAATATTCTACTTGCTTTAGTGCTGTATAGGACTGATTATTGATTTAAGTATGCAAACAAACATGATTGAACACACTTATGCTCTTATTAATATAAAAGTGCATTCTACAACAAAGTGATTTTTGGTTTACCGAAAATAGAAAGTCCAATATATAGCTTTTTAGACTAAATTTATTATTAATAAGCAAGAATCAATTATGCTGTATTTCAAAATTAAAAACACTGTTTTTAATTAAATTTGTACTTAGATGTTTTTTTTAAGATTTTACTCTTGTAGAAATTTTGTATCTCTAAAATATAATTACATAAATATATATCTACCAGTTTTATTATTCCTTAAAAAGAGTGGAATCATTAGAAAATAAAATTGATTCTAAGCTTATTAGGCTTACTTTTATAAAAAATTTTTTCATTCATGCCAAAATTAAATCGATAATAGCAAACAATCAAAGTAAAAACGGTAGCTAAAACACTAAGCAGGAAAAATTCTTTTATTACACAAAATTAATGTTTTCGACCACTAACAACTGGTCTACATCAGCTAATGTTATCCATTACACAGAGAGCCATGATATTTCTCTAGGTTGTTTGTTTATATAGGTTAGAAAGAGCAGTTAGTTAATAATTTCACATGTGTTGCCAACTAACAGCTTTTTCTAACCTATGTAAACAAACAACCTGGAGAAATATCCTGGATCTCTGTGTGATGGATAACATTAGCTGTTGTAGACTAGTTGTTAGTGGTCAAAAAACTATTTATTGTGTAATAAAAGATTTTTTTTCTGCTTAGTGCTTTAGCTGCCTTTTTTACTTTGATTGGTAGCAGAATGTCAATAACCTTAGTGACAACTCTACCAAACAATTATTTTTATAATTCTTCAGCTTGCATTCTAAAAAACATAAGCTGATGATGATTTCTTAAAAACTGAAAATGTATCTTGTAAGAAAGATTTAATTAAATCAATGCCATTAAAAACTTGTTTAATATGATTTTTTTCTGGTCTATGCTGCATTAAATTTATATTCTAAAGCTATTATTAAATGATCAACAAAAATAACTGCAAGTGAAAAGCAATATTTGGATAAGCATTATCTATCAGTAGTTAGAAGTTGTCAAAACTGCCAGTGTATTTTGCATTAACATTTACCCCTTGACCCGTTGAGCACATGCTCGACTGAACTTTCAGCCGGCCTGCTCTCCACCCACCTCCTTGTAGTGCTCACCAAAGTTTAAAAACCAAATCTTCATTATTTTAGCGTAAATCGAGAAAAAATGGTTAAAATCTCAAATTTTATTATTATTTTTTTCATATTTCTGTCATATTAACTTGATTTTACATTGATATTTTAATAAATTTTTAATTAACCCTTTAATTTGAATTTAATCTGAATCATTTAATACATTTGTGATCTTTGGACCGCCAAAATTTCAAGAACAGTTTGTCTGACTGCTCATGTTCCACATTTCCTTCATAGTTTATCCTTACTTCTTTTTTACAGATATCTTGATCCAATAAATTAAAATTTGGAAAAGTTTAGCCCTTTCCAATAATATGATTTTGCTGTTTTTCCACACACAAAATTTGTTAAGTTAATTTTATTTAAAAATATATAAATTTCTATTTATCAGAGAAACAAAGCAACCAATACCATGCTTGACGATCGACGTGAAAGTCGGCAATCTAGATTTTGGTGGGGAATATCCAACGGATTTTGAAATCAGCTGATTGTTTGTTTATATTAGTTATATTTTAAATATAACCCAAAAATTTAAATAATAAAGTAATTTTTGTGTTATCTGCAGTCGAAACAAGTAATTTGTAGACGTTGTTTACATTAGTTATATTTTAAAAATAACACAAAAATTTAAACAATAATTTTTGTGTTATCTGCAGTCGAAACAAGTAATTAGTAAACCAGGGGTGCATAATTATTGTCAAACAGCCTCCATCCAAGGTCAACTACATGATCTTAGGCTATGGGCTAGTTACATTATGTTAACTAAGGAAGGAGCTATGACAACCTATCCCCTTTGTTTGAAAATGCTATTATTATTATATTTTGACTATTTTTTAAAAAATTAATGACTTAGAATGACTAAATACAGAGAGTCAGCTGGATGGCCACTTGGTAAAGCTTTGGCTTACCACCCTGGAGGATCCGGATTCAAATCTGGGTCCCACACTTCCAGTTTTTTTAGGAAGGGTCCAGGCCTGGCCCGTTGAACTCCACTCTTCAACCATCCAGTTGACCCCATCATGAGTGCTGGCCAGCCTGTGATGGGTTCTATAAGTTGCCGCTGCCAGATACAGAATATCCCACGAGGATATGGCAGCGTAATATACCTAACCTAATCTAATTTAAATACAGAGAAATAATTCATCATCATCCATTTTTAAAAGGCACTGAGACAAATCTTGAGTAAACCATCCACCATTTTTAAAAGGCACTGAGACAAATCTTGAGTATAAAAAGACCATCCGCCATTTTTAAAAGGCTCTGAGACTAATCTTGAGTAAAAATGTATAAAAATTTTTTAAAAGGCTCTGAGACTAATCTTGAGTAAAAAACGTATAAAAGCAATAATTTATCAAAAATCAGTGCTAAATCTGGCATACAGATGGCAGGATGGTATATCAAAAATCAAGCTAAATCTGGCATACAGATGGCAGGATGATAGCTACGTGTACAAATTACAGCGATAATTTTTCGAAAATCAGTGCTAAATCTGGCATAGAGATGGCAGGATAATAGCTACATATACAAATTATAGCAATATTTATTAAAAAAAATAAATTTTCAAAGTCGACATTCTTATACTACTTATAAAATAAAAAGTATTTATCACACATTATTTTAAGAAAATAGGAAGAAAAATAGCTAATAAACAATTATTTTTAATATTTGTATTGTAGAATACCATATTTCATCTGCGAGAGGGAGAATATGATTGTTTATTTACATGAGCTATCAGATTACGCTTAGTGGTATCAAATTACAATATAAATTGTCTTTGTTAATTGGAAAAGTTTTTTAGAATTATGAAGTATTTGATATTATTAGATGAAGAATATCATCAAGAATGTAAATATATAAACATTTTTTATCCAATGATGAAATCATGAATAATTTGAAAAATTAAGTAATGTTTACATATGCTAATTAGGCTTAATTGCTTTCGTATTTTTTTTCTTTTTTAGTCCTTAATCTAAAATTAAGGAACAATATCAGGACAAAACAAAATCCAATTTTTTCTTGCTGAAAAATTAAAAAGAAAAAAGTTAGAGCAAAATATCAAATATTAAATTTCATTTTGTTGGATAATAAAAGGGCGTGTCTCTATAAAAAAAAAAGGAGCGGTAAAGGTTAATACATGGAGATTACTTTTTTTACTATTTTAAAAGCAATCTAAGGATTAAATGATTAACAAAAATAACTGCAAGTCAAAAGCAATATTTGGATAAGCATTATCTATCAGTAATTATAGGTTGTCAAAACTGCTAGTGTATTTTGCATTAATACATCGAGACTGTTAATTTTTTATTACTATTGTAAAAGCAATCTAAGGATTAAACGTAGAGTTTTAACCCTTATAACTCTGAAGACACGTACGACTTGACTGACTGTTTTCCTTCCTGCTCTCTATAGTCATGTAAACTTTGCCAGAGTCTAATTTCCTTATTTTTAGTTTTATTTTGAAAAATAATTTTTAAAATATCAATTTTTATCATGTTGTTCATTCTTTTATCATAATAACCAAAATCTTGCTAAAATGTGTGAATTTTTAAATAAATTTTTTAAATAATCCTTTATTCCAATTTAATTGGAATCATCTAATAAAGCGTCAACTTTGGACTCCCAAAAATTCAGGAATCTCTTGTCCAAATTTATCCGAGTTGTTATATCATGTTCCCTGTCTGCTTCTTAGTTTATATTTATTTTATTTTTCAGATATGTTGATTCAATAAATTATAATTTAGGAAAGTTTGGCTCCTTATAAATAATATGATTTTGCTGTTTTTTCACACACAAAATTCGATAAAATAATTTTATTTAAAAATTTATAAATTTTAATTTATCAGAGAAATAAAGCAACCAATTCTACACTTGATGATCAGTGCGGAAGTTGGCTTTCTAGATTATGGCGGGAAATATTCAGCTGATTATGATGTCACCTGATCATCTGTTTACATTAGTTATATTTTAAAATATAACAAAAAAAATTTAAATAATAAAGTAATTTTTGTGTTATCTGTAGTCAAAACAAGTATTATTTGACTAGGGGTGTATAATTATTGCCAAAAACTGTCCATCCAAAGTCAACTGCTTGACCTCAGGCTATGGGCTAATTAGATTATGTTAACTAAGGGAAGAGCCGTGACAATCTACCCTCTTTGTTTGTAAATGTTAATATTACTATATTTTTAATTATTTTTGGAAAATTTAATGACTTAGAATGCCTAAATACAGAGAAATAATTCACTATTTGCCATTTTTAAAAGGCACTGAGACAAATCTTGAGTAAAAAACATATAAAAAGCGATAATTTATCAAAAATCAGTGATAAAACTGGCATGCAGATGGCAGGATGATAGCTACATATACAAATTATAGAATATTTATTAACAAAAATAAACTTTCAAAAAAATCAACATTCTTATACATACTAATATTTCTTATAAAATAAAAAGTATTTATTGAACATTATTTTAAGAAAATAACAAGAAAAATGGCTAATAAACAATTATATTAATTATTTGTGTAGTAGAGTACCGTATTTCATCCGCCAGGAGGATTACAATTGTTTGTTTACACATGGTATCAGGTTAGGCTTAGAGATATCAAATTACTATGTAAATTGTCTTTGTTAGTTGGAAAAATTTTTCAAATACAGCAAATAATTATTACAATTTGATAGAAAATATAACAAAGAATATAAATATATGAAAAAAATTTGTGTCTGATATGCGAAAATTTTTTCCACAAAAGTATTCAAAAAAAAGTTTCCTGCTCGTTAGGCTTAGCATTTACAAATTAAAAAAATTTTTTTTTATAAAGAAATAATTCAAAACTAAAAAAGCAGAATGATATAGCATAACATTAGGTACAAAACTGGAATTTTATGTCTCAATAGGATTAAAAAAATTTTTTTTTATAAAGAAATAATTCAAAACTAAAAAAGCAGAATGATATAACATAACATTAGGTACAAAACTGGAATTTTATGTCTCAATAAGATAATCCAAGGAAAAGTTATGGCAGAAAAAAACAGAACATCATATTTTTTAAAAAACCGTGCTATAGATTTGGATGATTGAAAAAAATTTTTTTTAGGAGGTGTAAGGGTTTAGAGTTATCATACATGAAAGTAATGATCATAAATGTGATAAGTAAAGAATCACCTATATTTTATCTGATATAAAATAGTAGTAATATGCTTTGTATAATTTGAATTTAAGAATTTTTAAATTTAAGAAATTTTCATATGCTTACAATGGAATGAAATAATTGGATTTATTGTTATTTCTCTTAGGTTTAAACTTATTAGACAGACTTCAGCAGTTACAAAAAGATAAAGAAAAGTTAATGGAAATGCAAAGATGTTACACAGAATCCAGAGAAAATCTTCTAAAAACAAATGCAAAACTTTTGTTTCGTCAAAAACAATTAATATCTGAATTATCTCTCATATATCCTATGGTACAGGTGAGTAATAGTCAAAGAAAATTTGATATAGGGTAATATTCAATACTAAAAGATATAAAACTAGATAAAAATTTATCTATACTGTCTACAATGTTTTGACGTTTAATTTATAGTTTAAAAATTATGAATTAATGAATTAATTCATAATTTTTTAAAACCATTATTCAAATCCTCATCATCTAAAATTTAATAAATTATAACATTCTATTGAGATTTAATAAATTATATTAAATATGTAATATAATACATATTTAATATAATTTATGTGATCTTACAATTTTAAAAGAAGAACACAACACCAGAGTCAGTTAGGATGCCACACCAACTTATTTTGCTTTTCTCAATAATCCTGTGCTTTCTCCACCATTACAGTCGTTTTGTTTACATAAAAACTGACCTCTTCCAACAAGAATTTTACAATTTAACACTTTAATACTATAAAATATTTATTTTTTTCCTATATTCTCCTCCCCTGCAAAGATGAAGTTATGGTGTAAGTCCCGCACGGCCCAAGGACAATGTTTCTCCTCCCCTGCAAAGATGAAGTTATGGTGTAAGTCCCGCATGGCCCGAGGACAATGTTGACAGGCGTTGGCCTAAAGAGCGGTGAGCGACGCGCATAAGGACAGATAATGAGGTTCAGCAGATAAAACCGAGACAACGTTCAACATGAACAACTTCCTTTATTTTGAGAGATCTCTATCATAATAATATGTGAATTATAATCCTTCAGAGAGAGGAGAAATACCTGATTTGTAAAGTATTAATTCTCCGGGAAACACAATCGGAAGATACAAATTCGGCGGAGGCTGATAAGGTGGTCACTGTTCACAATTTACAGTCTTTAGTCTCTCTATTTCACAGTCTTTAGTTCTTTTACAAAATTGAAGATACACACAGAAGAAGACAGGAACAGGGAAATTTTGTGAATGACAAGGACAATGTTGAAGCCAGTGGAACAAATAACCTTTTAAAACCTTTCTTTTCAATTATCCAAACATCATTTTCTTTCTTTAATTTTGAATTTGGAATTTACTCGAAATAATAATAATAATATTATTATTATATTTTTTATATATAAAAACTTGTAAATTTACAAATAAAAATAATATTTCGATGAAAAAAATAAGTTTATATATCCAAGATGGCCGCTTCCGAGATGGAAATGTCAACAAATCTCCGCCATCTTGCAATAAGGCGGGTATTGAAGGGAGGAGTTGGATAGTTCGGTAGTTACTACGGATTCAGAAGCTGTGTGTGGTGTACGGTTTTTGTTGCATCCCGCCCTCTCATACTTGTCATAGCGGACAGTCCATCCAGCAATAATAAAAATTTGAGGTGGGAAGAGGTAGTTGGGGGAAGAGGAGGGGTAGACACGCTAACAGACGAGGCGGAAAATCTCGCACTCAATGTTTGCATATTTCCGCATCGAAGTAATGGCCGTACAACGAATACGGGGAATGACACTTTTATGACCATGCTTTAAAGGCCTTCACAGCCATGTATTCGATCCCTGTACGGCTAGGTCGACATTAAACTGCTATTACGTCCGACGATGTAGCGGACTAGCAGAGTTGATAAGAGTTGTCCCGACCCTTTCGACTTTGGAGTAGAGTCTAGTCAACGAAAGGTGTACCTTCCTTGTCTCTTCTACTTCGAATCTTAAGTTTCGTATCAAGTATTTTTCGACCAAGTTTGGACGATCTCTGTAAGTTTTATTCTTGCTTCCTTTACAATATATATATAAAAATATATTATAAGATTGGTCGACTGGAAATACTATACAACTCTCACTCGCTGTACAGTAGCTGTTTGCGATATGGGGGAGGCGCACTAAACCAAGATATCTGATTGGTCGCGTTCTCTCTTCGATAGATGCTTCTTTTGACATAAATCTATGTCTTTCAGTAACAAGTTTCCCTTTCAGAATATCCTCAGTAAAGATACAGATAATGGAACAATTTTCTCAAACTAGAAATTGTTCGTTAAATGAAATTATTGGAGATTCGTCCTGAATATCAGTACGAGAACGTTCTTTGGGCCTCTTTTATCAAAAGACGTGAGACGAAATCCTAAAGATAATCGGAATGACATTTTATTTCCTTCTGGAGTAGATTGATGTTAAGAATTGTTAATCCAATTAAGTTAATTTTTGTAAATTTTAGCGATAAAACACATATCCCGTTATTCTTGTAGGCAAAAGTGATCATCATGGCGATTTTTGTAATTTTTCATAGAAATAATTAATAAACGAATTTGCATAAATATATATAAGGCCTTAAAACTTATTCTTAATTTTAAAAAGTTAGATTTGTTGCAGACTCCATTTACTACAAGAATGAAAATTAAGCGATCGCGTAAATTTTAATTTGTGTGTGGGGCCTAATTATATTTTAAACACTGAAATCAAATTTTATTTTTATATTTTTTATAATTAAAAATAATTAAATTCTTACAATTAGATAAAAAATACTAAAATATTTTTTTAATCGATTTTGTTGAAAATTTGTTTGTTATTTTTTATAGGCCCTTATCTCACGATGAATTTTAATTTTCAAAAATAAAAAAAATGAATAAGATTTAAATGTTTTAAAATTTATTTTCGAAATAATTATTTTCAATTTATAGATGATAAATATTTAACATTACAAGAAATTAGAAAATTCCAAATATTGATACAGGCAACTTTTTCAGATAGGCCTAGATATTCTTGTATAAATGATGATGGAAAACGTTAAATTTTATATAAATTAATTAAACATGTATTTAAAATATTTTTAATTTATATTATCAGACAGTAATTAATTAAACGAAATTTTTTTTATAAAGTTTAAAAATTAAATATGCGCAAAATAACGCATTTAATTTAAATTTCTTTTTTTAATTTATTGTAAGTAAATTATTTTTTAAATTTAAAAGAAGTAATTTCACACTATAATTTTCGTGTAATTTTATTATTTATTATGATAAAGTAAACAAGCGATTTTTTAATCATTGAAGTTGTGTTGAAATAATTCTTATTAGAAAAAATTTATGTAAATTAGGTCTACAGTTTTAAAAAAAATTTAAAATATGAACATTAATATTGGAAAATAAATTAAAATTCTAACATAAATTAATCAACATTTTTTCATTATTAATATAAAATCACGCTAAATTTTTTCTGCCATAATTTTTTTCGAATATAAACAGTATGATAAATTTTGTTTATATAAATCATAAATTTAAAGGGTTTTTTTCCTTATTAAATATTAAGGATGACTTTAAAATAGTAGAATTATAAGAATAATTTAATTCAACTCCGTAAAAATAAATAGTTATAGAATTATTCACTTATAGATTCATATATATTTTAGACTATTCGTATATTTGAATATAGATGCATCAGATTAATTTTTTTCGAATATAAACAGTATGATAAATTTTGTTTATATAAATCATAAATTTAATGGGTTTTTTTCCTTATTAAATATTAAGAATGAATTTAAAATAGTAGAATTATAAGAATAATTTAATTTAACTCCGTAAAAATAAATAGTTATAGAATTATTCACTTATAGATTCATATATATTTTAGACTATTCGTATATTTGAATATAGATCAGGTTGATCACACTTTATTTATTAATAAATTTTAAACTATTTACAAAGTCAATAGAAATTCTTTATTTACAAAAATGTTTTTAGACTTCAATTTCGCACAACAACAACATATAAAATCAATACAATAAATTCATATAATTAACTGATTTACATTTAAATAACCATTTTTTTATAATTTTGAACAACATTTGTGATTATACACAGAAGGAAGCATTTTACTTAATTTAATAATTATAAAGTTATTAATTTGTATTTAATTCTTGTTAAATAACTGATTGAATCATACAAAAGTGGAAGTTGTTCAGTTGTTTATTTAATAATTGACATATAAATATTATAACTGATTGAATCATACAAAAGTGGAAGTTGTTCAGTTGTTTATTTAATAATTGACAATTTAATAATTGTATATTTTAATTATTAATTAATATTCAACAATATTATAACATGGATATATAAAAATATAAATCAGGCAAAACTAATGTATTTTTAAACAATAAAATTAAGAATAATAAATTTAACATATTAGTCACTAATAACAATATATTGTGCAATATTAAAAAGTAATATTAAAGTTACAGGTATAGATTACATAAGCTGTAAATTAAAATATTGGTATATTTCAATGAATTAGATTATAAATTGATAAAGCTTATAAAAAAGAATATTATGTACACAACAACATCCTGCGAACTTTTTTAATCTTCTGTTCTTGCAACAAGTATAATCATCATAAAAAACATTTAACAGATTATTAAAAATTAATTTTTAGCTAACTAAAACATACATAATTTTTTAAGGCAATTTTTCTTATTTTTATTTTAATTATAAAACTTAGATCTACATATTCTATCTTACACAATGTAGAAAGTTTTGATTTAATAAATCAATATTATAATTAAATTTAAACAAATTTAAATAAATTTAGATTTTATGCCAAATGTATCCTTTCAAACTTAAACAACTTTTAAATTTATTTCGAATTAAATTTTCTTAAATTTAAAAAAAATAATTAGTGGCAACCTGTGCAACCTTGAAAAATTACTTATTTCCTATAACCTCTTCAGTCCTGGAGTTCCCTATAGGGAACATGTATATTTTAATTTTTCATGACATTCTGTTCAGTATTTTTCAACTCTTCTGCCATTTTATTGTGCAAGAATAAAAACAACAAAAATTCAAAAAACACCAAATAGAAAATATAAAAAAAATTGTTTTTTTGTTGTGCAACAATAAAAAACAAATTGAAAGAAAAAATGTTTTTTGTACTTATAGAACTCTAACAAGATGAGTAACAGTAAAATTTTGTAGTATGCATTACAAAACTTTTCTCAGATCTGAGGAGGTTGTGTGAAAAAGTTGCTGAATGGCAGCATTATAAAGCATTTGTTTGCCATTTGAAGGACTGGATTCAATTTTAGCCCTTCTTCCAAATTTTACAGAAGTTCAGATCATTGAAATCTATTCTTAAGTCTTCTAGTTGACCAATCATGGATCTACTTTGATTAAACTAATTTATTTTAACTTTAAAGTGAGAAAAATTTTATTATTTTTTATAGTATGTAGAAATTATTTGAAAAATAATTTTTTTGAGTAAGTAAAATTTACAGATCTGGATTAATAGAAATATTACTGTATTATAACAACATTTTATCAAATGACTTTTTTAATTCTAAACAGGATAGCTTTATAGATATAATAAATAAAAATGTAACATAAGATATATTCACTATTTTCTTTACTTTTATTTATTCACAAAAATCTCTCTCTCATGGCTGTACTAAAATTGTGATCACATGCAAGGTATAACTGCACAATGATATAACTAAATTATCAATTATAATTTCTATTTTTTTAAAACTATACAGGTCAACTCTGGTTTATGAAACCTCAGTTTTATAAAGTCATAAGCAAATATGAAGGGAGTTCTGGCAAATATAATTTTTACAAAAACTCAATTTATGAGCTTTTGTTCCTATTTAATGAGAAATTTTAATGATTGATTGTTTCAAAAGTTGAATAAAGCACTTCTTGCTAATGTAGAGGAATTTAAAGGGTGACAATATCATCATTAAGGTATTACCCAATGAGCAATACTAATGGTATACTAAATACTATAAGTATTAGGTATAAATACTAGGTATTTATCCCAATGAGTAATACTACTACTAAAGTATGCATTGAATGCAGTTTTCTTATACAAGATAGGATCGCTAGACCATCTAGGAATTATTATTCTAATAGCAGTTGCTTTCTGATATACTTTTATGCTATAAAAGGTTTCTTCTGCTTTTATTAACACATCAAGATAATGAAATGATTTTTTTTTAATCCTTTTGGTCTATTTTTAAACATAAGCAATATGCATCATCCGTGAAGGCTTCTTTTGTTTGTTGTGCTTTATCTTCTATCTTCCAGATAATCATAATATCGTTTATATATCTTTTGTAGAATTTCCAATTATAAAGTTTTCTATAATCATGGTTTCTTTATTTCTTACTACTAATTCTGCCAGAATGCCTACCATTTTGGGCTGCTGATAGGAACTCCTTTCATTTGCCAATAAAATTTGTTATTAAATATAAAATATGAATTATAACATTGGATGTGATGCATCTTTTAGAATATTTGCTATTTCATTGGATTCTGGTAAATTTTTTAGCATAAAGTGGTATATAGCATCAAACATGCTGGTGTTATTTCATCAAATAGAAATAAACTTTGGAAGTCCATGCAAATTAACCATTTCTCTTCTGCTGGTGACTGTTCTGCTAAATCCGAGGAATTCTTCCATTGAAGCACATGCATAAGGGTACTGATTTAAGTTCTTCTGGGTATCATTGAGCTAATTCTTTTTCAATATTGCACAAAGGGGACTGCTTAGGGTTTGTTGATTTTTAAAAACCGGATTCGAAAACCAGTTTTTTTGGGTAAATTTGTAAAATTCGAAAACCAGTTTTTAAATTTAAAAAACTGGTTTTAGATATTAAAATTAATATGAAAATTTATTACATTGGATTATTGGGTTGTTCAGAAAGTAATTTCATTTTTTTCATGAAAATGAACAACAATTTTTTATAGTATATAAATATTTTATTTAATTGAATATTGACCATTTTGGTCCAACACATTTTACCATCTTTCTGGTAATAGCATGATTCAATGCTCATAGAATTTCTGAATTTTGCTTGAAAAAAACTGAACCAAATGATTTTTGTGACATCCTCATTTAAACTGTTTTTTGCTGTCTAAAGAATTTTGTAAAAACTGGAATAATAATAATTGGAAGGTGCCAAATATGGAGGATATGGTGGGTATGGTAGCACATCTCATCCGAACTGTAACAGCTTCTAGCGAGTCATCAACTTGTATGACGTTTGGCATTGTCATGGTGAAAAACTATACTTTTTTCGTTAATCAGTTCTGGCCTCTTCTGTTTGATGGAATCACTCAGTTTGTCTGATTGATGGCAGTACACTTCTGAATTAATTGTGGGAGGAATTAATTGTATGGAAGAAGCTCAAAAAAAAAAAATAAATTCCCTTGAAATCCTACCAAACAAAGAGCATCATTTTTTTGATGAATATCGGATTTTGGAGTGCTTTGAGCTGGTTCATTTCTTCTGCTCCATGATTGCTTGCGTTCAACTTTCAGCTGGTTCATTTCTTCTGCTCCATGATCGCTTGCATTCAACTTTGTTAATTTCTTCTACTCCATGATCACTTGCGTTCAACTTTATTGTAAACAATCTATTTTTCATCAACATTTATGATCTGCTTCAGAAAGGGATCTTTCTTCACGTTTGAGCAGCAAATCACAGATATCGATGCAATGGAGCAAACCTTTCTTTGAGAACATGGAACCCAAATATCAACGTTTTAACTGGTTATGAACGGTTGAATTAAAAAAATTCAATCTTGTAGCAATTTCTCATGTTGTTGTTCAGCAATTTGTTTAATCAATGTCTTTATTTTGTCTTTATCAGCTTCAACTGGCCTTCAATATCGTTAAATTAACATCTTCCTGAGGATGTTTATATATTACTTTACAAAACTATTTTTTTTTTTAAATTTCAACATATCTATTCATACAATTAATAGTTCATCATAAGAAAAAATGCGCACTATACAATTATATAGTCGCGATTTTCACAGAGGGCAACGAAACAAGTGAAAACTGTCTATGGTCTAAATCGCACCGTTTTTGAGAAAATGCGCACTATACAATTATATAGTCGCGATTTTCACAGAGGGCAACGAAACAAGTCAAAACTGTCTATGGTCTAAATCGCACCGTTTTTGAGTTATAAGTTTTTAAAGTTAGCCAATCACCATCGAATACACAAAGCGTCACGACGCGTCGCGTTGCCAAGACGATTCGCATTGCGTCGCTCGCCTTCTTACTACCCGATAATAAGTAGGAAAACGACACTATGAGACGCATCTTGGCAACGCGACGCGTCGTGACGCTTTGTGTTATTGATGGTGATTGGCTAAATTTATAGGGTTATAACTCGAAAACGGTGCGATTTAGACCATATGTTCGTTAGACGTTTTTGACTTGTTTCGTTGCTATCAGTTATCAGTTATCGGGTAGTAAGACACAAAAGTTTACGACAAAGTTTTCTTCACCCTGTATATTTTTTTCGTGTTATTAATATTCTTAATAAATGTCACGACGCGTCGCGTTGCCAAGACGATTCGCATTGCGTCGCTCGCCTTCTTACTACCCGATAATAAGAAGGAAAGCGACACTATGAGACGCATCTTGGCAACGCGACGCGTCGTGACGCTTTGTGTTATTGATGGTGATTGGCTAAATTTATAGGGTTATAACTCGAAAACGGTGCGATTTAGACCATATGTTCGTTAGACGTTTTTGACTTGTTTCGTTGCCCTCTATCAGTTATCAGTTATCGGGCAGTAAGACACAAAAGTTTACGACAAAGTTTTCTTCACCCTGTATATTTTTTTCGTGTTATTAATATTCTTAATAAATATTAAATTTCTTATGCGAATTAAAGAAAATTATTTGTTTTTAATTGGTTTTTGAACGTATCTCTCCTTTTTGTATTGGCTCCAGGTCTCATAACACAGTTTCACACAACATAGTGTTTCCTAGGACCCTATCTACCATGTTATAGGAGGGATACCTGTACTTATTCTGACAAAGGTTTTCCATATATGACATAGCGAAAAGCATCTAAATAACAATCGTTTCATAATTTATAATTTTTCTCGATTATTCGGGGTTTCATCCTGAATAATCGAGATAAAATACCAGTTTTGTTTTGGATGATATTCATGGTATAAAATATATTCGTAGTCTTTGTTAGTTGTCTTAAAACTTACATTTAAGTACGAATATGTCCTGTTATGTTTATAAAGTTATAAAAATCTAAGAATCTTATTAAGATTTTTGTAATGTTTTATATAACAAATTAAATTTTTATTCTTTTATTTACCTTTCATTTACTCAAGAAAATAGCAAATTTCTGTTAAGTAAAACTATATTTATACAGAAAACCTGTGCTAGGTGGCCATCTTTCGGCGGCTAAGATTGTGGCCACCAAGCACAAGTTGGACAACAGACACAGTTAGCAACAAATTTCTTTATTAAACATCAAAGTTTATGACACAGTTTCATATTGTTAATTAAATTTAAGGAAAGAAATTACTAATTAATGTCTGTTTTCGGGACTTTTCCGCTTTAGAATGCTCAGCCAATAGAAGATCTGGAGGCCATATAGCATTTCTGAACAAAACAGGTCACCTAATAGATGCTGGCCACCTAGTAGATGTTGCACACAAGGTGCCGAAATTAAAAATCACTGGCCATGGCCACGGAATACAGACGGCCATTTTGCACAGTTTAAAAATCCCGCAATATGCTTGGGAGGATATTAAGGTGGCCACCAGCTCAGATGGCTACCAGACTTGTATAGATATTAATAATTCTTGTTTTGTATAGAATTCTATGAACTTTGATGCAATATATGATTTCTGTTTTCAAAACTTTCATAGAATATTTCACTTTCTGACCCACCGAAGAACTCATCTTGAAGATCTAAAGTACATTTTTAGCATTTATTCAGTGAAAATACTACAGTTGCAAAAATTTAGACATGATATCCCGAAGAAAAAATTAGCATTTTTTTTGGTAGATTAGAGTAGTTGCAATTTTTACTCACATGATTTAATATGTCTAAATCAGGATGACAGCACAAAGTATTCTTTACACTATCCACTATATTATGTTCGTTTTTCTAGATTAGTCCCATTGCGATGAATAATATTTACTTTAAAAGATGACTGCAATAATTTTGAGACAAAAATTGTAATATTTTTCTGGATTTTTCGATAGCATAGATGGTAAAAGCAATCCTACAAGAGTTCCCATGTTTTATTTTTTAATGAAATTTATGGGAGGAAGTGGTGAACAAACGTGTGACCATTGCTGAAATATTAACGAATTAGAGAAGAATAGACTACTTTCCCCGAGTACCATCTTATCCGATCCATTCCAATTTTAAAAAGTATATTAAATAAATAATAAATATAGTATATAGATTAATATAATAATTTATATAATAGTATCTAATAATTCATTATTTGTAATCGACTAAAACACTTGCAGTTATTATGAGTTTGCTTATAACAAAACTTTATTTAGAATTTGATGAGCTTAACTATATGAAAAATTTCGTCTAAAAAAATAAAATTTGATTACAACTTATTATATTAGTGAAGATACTGTAGTTCTCTAAAGAAAATTGAGAGCAGAGTCATACTATAAAATAACCTTATGCATTAAAAGGGATGAATTCCTATAAAAGAGAAGAGAAAACTGAGCTTAAACATCATGTATCTGTTTTATAATTGTTAGAAAAACTATAATTGGTAGTTACTGACGTTATACTACCAATTAGCATTTCTCTAACATTGCAAAACAGACAAATGAATAAGTGATTAAAGTTAACAGGAACTTCAGAGGAACATTGTAAAACCGGGACTAAATGGCTGTATAAAAGGACCTCTTATAAGAAATTCAAATACCTTCAATTCGGAGGGAAAGGGTGAATTATAACCTCCATATAAAAGGAAGAAGAATTCAGATAATTAAATTATAAAAGAGTTTACTTCTGAAGGTGGATCCACTTTCGTTAATTAAATAAACAAAAAACTTATATTCAAATGAATATTACTGTATATTTCTGAGTGGAAAGTAGTGGTATCTGGTGTCGATCCCTATCTTATGATAGAGATCGACACCAGATACCATTATTTTCCACTCAGATTGAATACTAAATGGTGGGGCGAAACTTGCGGTATCTGGTGTCGATCCCTATCTTATGATAGAGATCGACACCAGATACCATTATTTTCTACTCAGATTGAGTACTAAATGGTGGGGCGAAACTTGCCCTTCCACAGGCTGCCCACCTGTGGAGGGATCAGCCGAATTGTGGAGGACGAGGATCGAATCCTGGTCCTCCATAATAGAAAGCTGAAGGTTTCCAGGTGGCCAATCTGACTTGATGACATGGCTTACCTGTATTTGTTCTTATACCTTACAGAACATAATATAAATAATAATTTATATTAATTAGTTTGGTAATCTTATTGTCAGTGCTATACTAATATAATTATGTAGTTATTTTACTAGGATATGTCAGCTAGTATATAATAACTAAATATAGTTATGTAGTTATTATATGCTAGTTGGCATAACCAATGCTGTTAGGGTAATATTTAAATCTATTAATTTATACATTAATTAATAAATTTTTTATGGCATTCGAAATACAGTTTATGTCACTGAATGCAATATTGATGACACACATTTTAATCTCTTAACTTTAATCAATCGGAAATAAAGGACAGAAGCATGTAGTTATTTTACTAGGATATGTCAGCTAGTATATAATAACTAAATATAGTTATGTAATTATTATATGCTAGTTGGCATACCCAATGCAGTAGGGTAATATTTAAATCTATTAATTTATACATTAATTAATAAATTTTTTATGGCATTCGAAATACAGTTTATGTCACTGAATGCAATATTGATGACACACATTTTAATCTCTTAACTTTAATCAATCGGAAATAAAGGATTTTAAGTTCTTTCCGAACCCTTTGTTTTCTAAATGTTACATATTTATAAATTCAACAGGAAAAATATTTATCAAATAAAATTAATAATATGTGCTATCTCATAGCACATTTGATTGGATGGGAAGAGGAAATGAATAATTCTTTCTATAAACTTTAACAAGAATTCGCTATTAAAGGCCTTAATAGTGCACTTTATTAAATAGACTATTTCATAGTTTTCTTTCTTGACTACTTATCTTCTAATTTAAGGAGTTGGATGATGATTTTTCATAAAATTTAATATTTTTAAGAATTGTAAATATTTAAATTTTTTAAATTAAAATTATATATCACAACCATCTAAACTGAAATTCTTAATTAATGATCAATGCTCAAGCAGTGTCACTAATTAAAAGAATTTTCGAAAATAGATACGCCATTATTTATTTTATATATTCATATTATAGATTTATTCAAATCACTAATTATTATCTAAGCAAGAAGTCTTTCATATTTTTCCACTATTACTTTCTTTATATCAAGAAGAAAAAGGTGTAAAATTTTAATACACCCTAAAGAATCATCATTTTTTGGGGGGAAATAGATTTTAGAGATATCAGATCTTTTTGATTCCCTTAGTTTCTTCACTGTAAAAGAAATTCTGTCGTAAACTATCCATCATCTAAAGAAAATACAAAAAAAAAAATAGCACAAAATTCTTCGGTTTTTTTTCTTTTCAACGTTTATTTTTCACAAAAACAACAGTTATCTTGTCTTCTAAAATTCATTTTCTGCCTCATTTATCCTGGACTTTTAGATCATTTTTTAGATAAAAGCCAGTTTATAATAGAATTCCTAAAGCGAGGAAACAATTTAAAGTTTTCTGATGTGAATGAAACCCTTTCACGACGATTATTTTATGTAATGTTGGCCATAAAGTAAACTTTCATGCGAAACATTTTTTTTTTCATTTATGCATGAAAAAATCAATGGTCTCTATTTTTCGAAGTACTGTATTGAATTTTAATAAATAAATATTTACTACTGAAGTTTATTAATATGTCTTCATGTTCTTATAATATACGCAATGCTACAGAACAGTAAAATTTTAATCAACTTTTTGTAGAACAAAATCAGAATTCTGTTCGCCATTTCCTACTGAAATATTTCAAGAATGCTATTCAATTAAAACAGCTGAATAGCATCATAAATTAAATAGAATCTTTCTAGTTATTTGATTAGATGTTGTGGAGTAGCTTCCTCTTGCTTGCTTTATGCCAGGAGTGGCCAATCTTTATAAGGATACGTACCAAAATTAACTAAAGTTTTTTTTAAACTATCCTAGCGTGTGATCCGAATGTTTAATTAAAAATAATATATCAGCTCCAAGTTTTGCGTGCATAAAAACTTTACCAGCATAAGTTCGCCATCATTGCTTCATGAAAAAGTATTATGCAAGTAAGAAATGTTTGTTTTATACCCATTCAATATGCATATTATTCTAGAAAACCGATGAAATATTCGTGCAAGTGGTGCATAAGCTATAAAAAATATTTATATTTTATTTTTTTAATGATCTGTTCATATTTTGAAGGATCTGTTATCTCGGTTACCACCTGAAATATTAAAAAACTTATGGCAAGTCATCAAACTTGTATGAAGTTTGGCATTGTCATGGTGAAACACTATTCTTCTCTGTTAATCACTTCTGGCCTCTTCAGTTTGATGGAATCACTCAGTTTGTCCAATTGGTGGCAGTACACTTCTGAAATATTTGTGGAATTGTATGGAAGAAGCTCAAAAAAAAAAAAATCCCTTTAAATCCCACCAAACAAAGAACATCATTTTTTTTGTGAATATGGGGTCTCGGAGTGCTTTGAGCTGGTTTATTTCTTCTGCTCCATGATCACTTGCATTTAACTCTGTTGTAAACAATCAGTTTTTCATCAACAGTTATGATCCGCTTCAGAAAGGAATCGTTTTCTTCACGTTTGAGCAGCAAATCACAAATGTTGATGCAATAGAGTAAATCTTTCTTTGAGAAAATGAGGAACCCAAATATCAACGTTTCAGCTGGTCATGAACAGTTGAATTCAGAAAGTTCAATTTTGCAGCAATTTCTCATGTTGTTGTTCAGCGGTTTGCTTCAGTCAATACCTTTATTTTGTTGTCATCAGCTTCAATCAACCTCCAGCACATGGTGCATCTTTAACATTAAAATTGTCAAAATAAAATTTTGCAAACCAGTTTTGACACTGGCATTCTGTTAACACATCTTCTCCCTACAAACCCTTTACATAACTTTTTTCTTGTTTGAACAGCACTCTTGCTTTTTCGGTAATAAAAAAAGCAAAACATGCCAAAAATCTCCATTTTATTTTCCATTTTTGATAGGACAAAACATGCCGAAAATCTCCATTTTATTTTCCATTTTTGATAAGACACCAAAAAAGAGCAACTGCATAGAATCAAAAAGAAATTTTTTATAAATATACCTTGAAATGTCAGCTGTCAAAATTTATAATGACAATATAGCTTAGAATAATATTGGTGGGAAAAATACAACTAACACCACTGATGGGGAAAAAACGAAATTACTTTCCGAACAACCCAATAGAATAAGAACAAGATTAAATAATTGTTCAGTGGACATTGTTTTTTGAAATCATATTTTCTGAAGAAAATTACTAAATGAAATAAAAATTTATTATTTATATTTTGTACAGATTTTAGTTATTTTAGTTTTTTATTTGGTAGGTTGGTGCGTATTTTATTTTGTTATATTTTTTGTAGTGCCATAAAAATATAAATAAACTGAAAAAATTTAAAAATAAGTATAAATATTTTTTAGTTATTTTAGTTATATATATATATCTCTGAAAACCGATTGATTTTTCCATGGCTTCTTTTAGAGTTTCTCCATTTCCAATATATTCATCATTGGGTTATTTTCAAAATACTGGAATTCGAAAACCAGTTTTTCAAAAGTCTGTTTTTGTATAAACCTAGGACTGTCTTTTCTCTGCAATGGGTCTAATAGTTGCTGGTGTTTTGACATATGCAAATAATCTTAATCTTGGGAAGGCTGGATTTTACTGCTTTATTGATTTTTAAAAAATGATGGGAAACCTTGCTTTCTAGTAATATTGTCCACTCTTTGTATAAGATTTATTGTTGGATTGTCTTTTATTTGTACTGCTTTGGATTCTTTTATATAATCTTTTAAAAACTTAATGTATCTCTCTCTTTTAACAGTTGCTAACTTTTTCAATTTATCATCTCTCATAATAATTATATTTTCTTCTTGTAACCATTGTATGGGGTTCTGTTAACTTTCAATCTATATATGTTCATAGATTTAATTTGCTGCACATTGTTCTTCCTTTGATTTTTTTCAATATAGTTCCATCTTACTTTCTCCTTTAGTTCTGGTTCTAAATTCCCCATTAGGGTTCTAATCTATGAATATTTCTTAGAATGTGATTATTAAGTAAGACTGCACATAAGGGCCCTCTTTGCATCATTTCCTTAGCATACAATGGAATTTCAATTTCTTTTATGTTAGTAATAATGTCATACAAGAGAGAAATTTGTTTTCTCATTTTTTCTCAATTGTTTTTTAAAGCTCTATGTTATTTTGCATATATTCTTTTTTCTAAGGTTTTATAGTTATGTTGTACATTTCATCTTTAATATTTGCTATTATGAGTATATTGTTATTTGATAGTTTATTTGTTAATTTGGATTTTATCTTTTTGAATTCTAGTTTCAACTCAAAGAAACTTCCAAGTTGAAAGAAATGAGATCAACTGAACAACAAAGAACAACAGTATATTGCAATACAATATCATATGTTGAAATATAAAACAATTAGAAAATTAATTAGAAAACAAAGAAAAAACTTAATATATGTAAGAGGGCACCTACCATTTTTAGCTTACTGAAAAATGAAAAAGACAAATGACAAGAAATGAAAAAAACAGGAGTTTATCAAATACCAATCAATAATGTAGAATGTAGTAAAGAACCACTCTAAATTGAGATAACAAAGAGATGTTTAAGTGAGAGATTACAAGAACATAAAAATGATATTAGATTAATGCACATGAGAATTGTTCTTTCGAAAAGATTTGACAAATTTAATATCAAAATAAATTGGAATGAAACAAAAATCATTAAATAAACAACACAAGAAGACAGATTTGTTGCAGAGACTTTAGAAATCATTAAAAAAAAAAAATTTAATAATATTATTAATATTACAAATTTAACTAAAGCACTACTAGCAGTTGAGGAAAAATTCTTTAATATGCAAATGTTTTCAGTACAATGGCCATGATCAGGCTACACAATTAGAACTGGAATCCTGATGATGGCTGTTGTATTGAAAACATTTGCATATTAAAGAACTTTTCCTCATCTGCTAGTAATGCTTTAGTTAAATTGTAATATTGAATAAGAGTATAAGCAGTCTCTGGAACAAGTTGACTAACATTATTAATGATAAACTGCCAAAAAACATGTCTAATGTTTGGCTATACACACTAAATAGAATTTAACCACTACAAATTTTTGTGATTCGTTATTCTATAGATTTTAATGAGTTTAGTTAGTTTTTACACATTTACTAATCTTATATTTTATTTTAATATAACACAATATCATTTTTATATATTAATTTTGTAATTATTTTAAATTCTATCGAACAACAACATATTGAGTTTCATTTCACAGCATATTCTATAGTTTTGTAAAGTGCTGAAGTTCTATTTATTCAAAAGTACTTTGCCTATTTTGTGTTCCTAAATTCACTAATTATACATCCATCTGTGAAAGACTGATAGTGTCATGATGAGTACTGATTGAAGTTATTTTTGGAACATGTTTGATGATGTCTAATGTTTGGCTATACACACTAAATAGAATTTAACCACTACAAATTTTTGTGATTCATTATTCTATAGATTTTAATGAGTAATATAGTTTTTACACATTTACTAATCTTATATTTTATTTTAATATAACACAATATCATTTTTATATATTAATTTTGTAATTATTTTAAATTCTATCGAACAACAACATATTGAGTTTCATTTCACAGCATATTCTATAGTTTTGTAAAGTGCTGAAGTTCTATTTATTCAAAAGTACTTTGCCTATTTTGTGTTCCTAAATTCACTAATTATACATCCATCTGTGAAAGACTGATAGTGTCATGATGAGTACTGATTGAAGTTATTTTTGGAACATGTTTGATGAGAAATAACATGGCTGAACCTTGGGCTGAACTTATAGAAGAAATATTTTCTTTCCGATATTCAGAATCGGATAGCTGATTATAATAAGAGTCAATAAATTTTTTTTAATAAACATAACAAAATTTTAAATTATATGTAAAAATATCTTGACTAAAGTTTTGTATTTGATATTTATTTAAATAAACATTACTTTTTGTATTTAAATAAACAATAATTTGGTATTTCTGTTAAATATATAATTTATTAGAAATTGAAAATCCAGCTAAATACAAAGTTTTGATATACACATTTTATTGAAGTGAATAAAATTGTACATAATATAAATGTTTGTTCATTTATATTATGTACAATTTCTGAAAATCCAGCTAAATACAAAGTTTTGATATACACATTTTATTGAAGTGAATAAAATTGCACATAATATAAACGTTTGTTCATTTATTTGAACATTCTTACCATTATGAAAAATAAATTAAATATAAAATAAGAGTTAATTAACCAGATCATATTAACTTGGATATTTATACAGTATATTTAAATTCTAATGAATTGACATATCAATTGTTTTCAGAATCTCCTTTTACCTTCATGAGACCTCTGCAGATACTTTTGATGGTCATAATATAATGAACTACTATTTCAATATGCTTATTTTTTCCTAATATATCCATATATGGATTTCTATAATTGTTATCTAAATAAAAAAAGAAAATTATATTCATATTACTTTTACAATCTTGCCAAATTAAATCTTGGAAATATTATCCTATATTTATATACGTGTATATTAACTTTACATGTATACAGGAATATTTACATGAAAATCACTGACAATGAAGATATTTAACCTATTTTTAATTTATTAATCATTTCTTAAATGCGACTAACCTATCAAAAATTTACTGTTTTTCCTCTTCAACATCTACTTCAATCGAAAAATTTCCAAGTGATTTTTTTGATATAGGGGAGAGTGGGTCAGACAGATAAAAATATTGTTTATGTTTTTTTTTCTACTCTTTGTATGGAAATTTTGTATCTATGATGTTATGAGATTTCTTATAGTCTAGAGCAGTGTTTCCAAAACTTTTTCTATGACGAAACACTTCACAAATCCTGAAATTTTTACGGAACACCTTAGTTATTTTATAGCATAGATAGATATTAATAATAAATAAATTAAGCAAAACAAACATTTATCATCAAATTGTAATTATATAAAATAAACTAGCGATTCCTGTTTCAACTTGGCACAGTATTTTAATTAAATCATATGAGACTTTTATTAATTTTCATAATTTTTACGGAACACTTATTAATCTTCCGCGGAACATAGTTTGGGAAACGCTGGTCTAGAGTAACTTCCTGAATTTTACCAGAGTCATACTTGAATGGTATAAAGAAATATTTACACTTTTATGTAAGAGTACCTTTCAGTCTCACTATATCCCACTGATGGGTAGTATGAGACACTGCATGGGTCACAATGAGACATAATATCAGAATACTAAATAACTTTGGGAAACAGTTAAGTATGAATGGGTTTTATTCATACGAAACATTAGTTATGCAAGGAATAAAAAATGAAAACAAATTAAACAATTAAAGAGAAAAGAACATGCTCAAAGTGGAAATATATATATAAAATTATTGAACATTTAATTTTAAACTCTGGAAGTTTACTTCAAAACATAAATAAGCATCTTGGTGTTTTGTTTGCCCATGAACTATTGGCTCAGGTAGTATCATTTTAATATCGCTATTGGATATCGATGCCATATCGGGGACATTAAGTACGAAAAATTTCCCCGTTTTTCCACTTCTTCTTAGGAATTTCCTTCAAAATCTTCATTCTCATCTACATCCTTAGTCAAATTGGCAATATTAAAAAATGGCATTTTCTTTTTTTCTCTCAGATTTAACAAAATCAATCTCCAACTTTTTTGACTATTCTTACTGCTCTCATATCTTCCTTTTTAAAAACTCTAATATCAGTCTGTTCCTTGTCATGCTTTCTTGAAGTATCTAGGTTACAATCTGCAAGTTTTAAATAAATCCAAGCAGGGCCGGCACTGATATATGAGACGCCTTTGTGCAGAAACCAACGTTGGAAGAAACTGGTTTCGCGACCCAGCAATAATTTATTTAGTTTTCGAAACTACATTATTAATTTCCAATACGATTTTTATATTTAATATTTATAAGCTAGTGATATTTTCTTAATTTTGGAAATTAAAAATTTGTTTCTATAACTTAATGTAAAATCTTAATTACTTTGGAAAATATTAATAAATTTTTTCCATCATTTTTGGCGCCCTTATAGTTTAGCGCTTTTGTGCGGTGCACAATCTGCATACCCATTTCCGCCGGCCCTGAATCCAAGCTTTCAATAATCAATGTATGCACAAAATTATTAGTATGAGCCACAGTGAGACAATATCTGAGTGTGGACAATTGATGTCTCAATGTAGCCTAGGTATCCTTGAAACATAAACATACAGAAAAAATGGGTTCCGTATAACTTTTAAAGCCAGTAAATAACAGAATAATGTTCACAATTTATTATACTTTCTAGCAAAAACATTGTTTTTTGACAACACTTTCACCATCTAGAAAAAGAAAAACCTCAACTAAAAAATTTTACAAAACTCATCTGAAAACAAAAAAAAATTCTTTATTAAAAATTGTCATAGAGAGAGCGTGCTGAAAATAGACATTTTGGTAATAGCGATAAAGAATTATATTTTAGAATTATATTTTTAGATTTTTAATTATATTTAGGGATTATAATTATTTTTAGGCGCATTGTACATTTAAAAAAGGATCAGATGTAGGAAAAATGCCTTTTGTTTCACTGTAGATCATGTCTCATTCTGGCCCACTCTCCCCTACACATTTTATTGAAGTGAATAAAATTGTACATGATATAAACGTTTGTTCTTTTATTTGAACATTCTTACCTTTATGAAATATAAATTAAATATAAAACATGAGTTAATTAACCAGCTCATATTAACTTGGATATTTATATATTTAAATTCTAATGAATTGGCATATCATATCAATTGCTTTCAGAATCTCGTTAAAGAGTCAAAAACAAACTCAGTCTGTTTAAGTGAGCCGCCATATTCACTCACTATCCAGCTAGTGTTGTGCCCGAATGAAGCCTGGAGTCGAGAAAATTCGACTCCGTCGACTCCGACGTCAGTGTTCAGTTCGATGCGAGGAGTAGACTCCGAGGTGCGCTCTGCGTCTTCGCGAAGCGTAGACGCAAAGGATCAGACGTAACCTAACATTTCTGTAGATGTTAATAAACTATTAATTGGGAATTGGTCTCTTTAAACTTTTAAAACGGAAATTTTTCGTTTGTATGTAAGATGTACAGTAATATGTTTCATATTAATTATAAATTTATTAGAAAGTGAATCTTATCGGATAATTCTGAAAATACTTTTTGCCCGAAGATCAGAAAATATTAAAAGAATTTATACAGAGACTCCTGTTGCAATGACGACAACAATTGCAATAATATTATGAGATAGAACGAACTGGAAGAAAATTTTATCACTTGTCTTCCATATTTCATACATAAAATTACTTTCTATAATAAATTTTATACTGTTGTGTTTGACTTTGGCCTGCTTACTAAGTGCTTGTTTTAATAAACTTCTGAAATATTAGCCTTTAAGAGCAGTTTCTATAAAGTTGTATTATGTTTGTTGATTTATTTGAACATTTTTACCTTCATGAAAAATATATCAAATATAAAAATAAGAGTTAATTAACCAGCTCAATATATTATTTTGGATATTTATATATTTAAATTCTAATGGATTGACACAAATTTTGATCAATTACTTTCAAAATCTTGTTTTACCTTCATGAGATGTCTGCAGATATTTTTTATGATCATAATATAATGAGCTACTATTTCGATATGCTTGTTTTTCTAATATATCCATATATGCATTTCTATAATTCTTATCTAAATAAAAAAAGAAAAGAAAAAATTACATTCATATTACTTTTATAATCTTGCCAAATTAAATCTTGGAAATATTATCCTATATTTATGTGTGTGTATATCAACTTTACATATATACAGGAATATTTACATGAAAATGACTAACAATGAAGATATTTAATCTATTTTTAATCTATTAATCATTTCTTAAATACAGCAAACCTATCAAAAACTTGCTATATGTTTCCTCTTAAACATCTACTTCAATTGAAAAATTTCCAAGTGATAAACTCAGTCTGTTTAAGTGAACCACCATATTCACTCAGCACCAGCATTTCTAGTTGGTGAGACTGATGCGACACTGATGAGCAGAAGTCAGATTTTGGAATGCTACTGATGGATTGCACCAGTGGATTTAGGAAAAAATTTCTTTCACTGGTGAAGTCACTAATGAATTTAGGAACACGTGGCTATTAAAATGTTTATTTTATAAAATACTGCTGTTTTGTGCTTTGATGATAGACTATTGATTAGGGTTGCTAATTAATCAAAATTTTGAAAACTGGTTTTTCACCTATCATAATTTTTGAAAACTGGTTAAAACAGTTTTCAAAAAAGTAAAAAAAATTTTATAAAATTACAAATAGGTGGTAATTAAAAATAATACCATATCATACATCCTTTAATGAATAATAATAAAAATACTGCTGCTGATCAATTTGTATTAAAATCCCTTATATACAAATATTCATCCTCATATTATACTTGTATTTATTTATTTATATCTAAAATTAGAGATACATTTTTTTCATTTCTTATAATATAATCAAATTTAAATCTTTGATTGTGTATTAAGTAATATAATTTTAGATGTTTTAGCCTTATCATCAATGACCTATATATAAATTTTATTTCACTTTAGGAAGAGAAGAAAAAATGTTATCTGTGGCATTAGGATATGTATGTCATGTTTTAACAATGATGTCATATTTTTTAAATATTCCTCTTCGATATCCAATACAACATTTTGGTTCACGTTCTACAATCACAGATCATATTACGGATAAAATATCAAGTAAAGAAAGAGAGTAAGCTTTTTCAAATTATTAATTTTCTGAACAAAATTATTATGTAATTATGTTTAAATTTCCAAAAATTGGCCATTCAACATCTCCAAATTTATTTTTCCTATAAAATAATCATTGTATAAAATATTTAAAAGTCTACCTATAATCCTGGCATCATTAGAAAAAATGACTCTTAGTTGCAGTAGTATCTATTGCTCACAACTATGCCATCATATTCTGGCAGTAAATTCTTCAACATCTTACTATGACACACTGTTATCTTTAGAAGTGTCAATGCTTTATTTGTTATTACTATTTATTATTATTACTATAAAGCCAGCTTATAAAGAATAAAAATTTTGAAAAAGTTTGAGTTTTTATACAATCATATCCATATTTATTACAATAATAGTAGATTAAGAAATTTGAACAAAATTTAAATATAAATACAATAGTATAGGGTTGTTCGGAAAGTGATTTCATTTTTTCGTGAAAATGAACGACAATTTTTTCAGTATATAAATATTTTATTTAATTTTATATTGACCATTTTGGTCCAACATATTTTACCATCTTTCTGGTAGTAGCGTGATTCCATGCTCGTAGAATTTGTCCTTTGCTTGCAGAAAACTGAACCAAGTGACTTTTGACATCCTCATTTAAACTAATTGTTTTGCTGTCTAAAGAGTTCTGTAAAGACCAGAATAAGTAATAATCGAAGGGTACCAGATCTGGCGAATATGGTGGGTGTGGTAGCACATTTTATCCAAGCTGTAACATCTTTTGGCGTGTCTACAAACTTGTATAAAGTCTAGCATTATCATGGCGAAACACTATGCCTTTTCTGTTAATCAATTCTGGCCTCTTCAGTTTGATAGAATCACTCAATTTGTCCAATTGGTGACAATACACTTCCAAATTAATTGTGGAATTGTCTGATAGAAGCTCAAAAATAATAATTTCCTGAAATCCCACCAAACAATGAGCATCACTATTTTTGATAAATATTGGCTTAATAGAGTGCAAATAAAATAAAAATAGGATAGGTCAAAGTTAACTTCCTCACAAGTTTTGGTATATTTCCAGAAGGAAGATTGCGTATGGTTTTTCAGTTTGCTGGTTTTCCAGAAGAATTTGCTGATTATATGATTTTTTAGTTTTTGATAAACGTATTTAGAATTTACCATTAATTTTAACTTTTCTTTTCAGATAGTGACGTTTTGATTTCTATTTACTGCTGCCATATTTTCTCCAGTTTGATTGAATCAAATTATCAACGAAGAAAGATACTACATTTATATAATTCTAAATACGTAAGTTAATTTTGTTTAATAGAGTTAGTGCTTTCGAAAATTAACAGATAAAAAAAGATGTATTTGGTTTCGTTTTGGAAATTAAATTCAGGTCGTACAGTGTATTTGGTATTTGGTGTATTTGGTTCGTTTTGGAAATTAAATTAAATTCAGGTCTATTGAGGTCAAGCTATTATTTTTTACTAATAAAAGTGGTGTATGCTATATTTCTTTATTTTTAAATGTTTAGAGACCACTAATTTAGTGTTTATTGATAAAATTTGGAAAATTTGTCATTCATATTCGAGTCAATACACTATAATTTTTAAAATATAACCTTATAAAAATAGTTATTTAACAAACTATTTTTATTTTATTTAAAATATCTTTACAAAAGTATATAAATTATCAAAAAAAGTTTTTGTCAAAAAATAGTTCTTTCAAGAAATTCTACTACTAAATTATTTTTATATCTAATAGATTTTCATATTTTTTCTGTTTTTAAGTTACATTATAATTTTATAATCTATACAAGTTTCTAAATAGACAAATAAGATTATATACATTATAAAGAATTTTGAAATTAGAAAATTTGTTGCAAATACAGTAATCCTATTTAATAAATTAATATATTTATTCAGTTAATTTGTTAATAAATCTATAGCTACGATACTGTACAAATTCTTAAAATTAATAGGAAAGAAAAGCAACAGTAAATATTATTATTAAACAAGAAAGTTTAATAAGAATTCTATAAATTATTATCATTCCAGCAAATCAGTCTTCTCTGCAAACTTACTTGTATTGAACAGAAGCCAGAAAATAACTAAACATTTACAATAATTGTTTGCCGATAAGAATCTTCATAAAAATGCATTTAGTTCTATATACGATTTTTAAAATATTAAACTTAATATTCGTTTCTTAGAAATATTGCTATATTTATCAATATTTTTTCAAAAGATGAAAAAATATAACTTTATTCCATTCCAAGTAGGATATTTTCAGATTAATTTAAATAATTGTTTTGCATATTGAACAAACTAATTACTACTTTTTAGGAAAATATAACAGTTAATCATTGAAAATAAAATAGAAAAATAAAACATAATCAATCAATTTTAGGCATATTTTTGTATTATATTTTATCTTTATTGGAAAACACACACACACACACACACACACACACAAAAAAAAAGTAATAATTTAATTGGCTAATGTAAATAGTTACGTATTAAAACATAAGAATGTTATCATGCTCATGCCACTAAATTGATTTATTATAAAATATTTCATTTTTATTTTCCATATATAAAAAGTATATAGAGTTAAAATTCCAGCTTGTGTTAAAGAACAGAATATCTCTCCTAATCTTTATAAACTGACTTCTTTTCTTCGAAGTCAATTTTAAAAATCTTTTCCTGATTGCTAAATATCTTAAATATTTCTGTTAAAAATATTATTCGGTGATTTGAAATGTTATTTAAGTAGGTTTTTCAATCGATTTGTCTCAGACTGTTTTAAATTAACAAGAATATAGTAGGTATATAAATCTGTGCAAAAATCAGCAGAAAATTGGATTAAAAAGTATATTGCATTATTGTATTCGTTTTCGTATTTACAGAATTTACAGATAGAAATGTTTCAAAATGACTTTTTGAAACATTTTTCTTAAAATTATAAATTCTAGGAAACTATATTCATGGTTTCAACGTGTTAATTCATATATATTTCATAATTGTCAAAATGAGAAATTCAGTGATATACTGCAGTTTAATACTTTTAATTACAAACAAAAATGATTATTCATTATGTATAAGATTCGTTGGAATGAAAACTTTATACTCAAATTGCGGTTCACTTCTATCTAATCTTTTATTTATTTTCAATTATTGATTTGTTTGCTTGTATATTTGTGTCGGGTGATTTCCTAAACTGTAGAAGTTACAACTGCCAATTTAGGAAGATTCTTTCTGATTATCCAACTTAAATAATTGTGATACTTAGTGATTTTATAGAAAAAAGCATTGTAAAAAATATCAAATAATCTAAAGATCATAAATTCACAAAATTTAACAACTTCGTTAATACATAACCCTATATACTGAAAATCTTCACCGTGGAAGGTTTCTTTTTCTGATGAAACAGACAAAATCCACCATCTGTTGATTAAATTATTAAACTTTCTGGATTGTGGGATTATTCGTGACTTTTTAGAAATTTATTTAAAACTTTTAGATAATTTTCTTAAAAATTACGAATTTTTAGACTAAAAGTTAATTAATAATAATTAATTAACTTTTAGTTAATTATACCTAATTATTTAAGTCTGATTATCAAAATTAAGTTTGTCAAGTTTGGAAGTTGTAGCATCTATCATTTACTAGATTACTGGATACAAACAAACACAATACTGAATATTGTATAAGATAAAACAATTTCATTCAAGAGGTATAAATAATTAATGTTTTAATATTTCGTGAAACGGCGTATTATTTGCTTTTCGTACACGTATAGTATCGAAAAATAGTATATTAAATTATGATTATTGAATAGTTCAAACGCTGACTAAAATTTTGTAAGCTACTGAATAGATGGCACAATATGAAAATTCTTTTCTTTCTAATCATCTGTCAATGTGTTGATGAAATGCTACCCTGTATATCTCTAATTATACTAGAGTTAATATATGACATGAATGAATTTATAAGCCAAATAGATAGTCCTAAAGTTTATCTAATGAATGCGACTGTTTATCAAGATGCCCAATTATGACCTGAAAAATTAGGCAGTTCTATTGATAAATAATCTCATGGTTTTATACTTTAACAAATTCAGAAAAAAATAAAAACTTTCTAACAGTTGTAATTCAATTAACTTGATGATAATATAACATTTCAATACTTATAAGATTTCATGATAAATGAAATCAGTGAATGAAATAATTTCCCGATTAAAAAAAATCTTCCTGGGGACAACACAATGAAGATTGGCAATATAATCAATTTCGGTGCATATAATACACACTTTCACAACATTACGAATCTCAACATCTCTCTTAAATACAGTAAGAACCCGTTTAACGCGGTGGATACATTCCAAGGAAACAGAGCGCTAAATGAAACAGCGTTAAACGATTCATTTTAATACGGTAAATAATGAGGATAGGTGAAACAGGACAGTGAATAAAAATATATATACATAGCATTTTTTTCTATTTTATTTTGTAACATGTATTATTACCAGCGGTCGCCAAAGTGGTGGTCCGTGAGAAAATTTCGCTGGTCCCCAGAAAAATGTGGAATATACTTATTCATCACGTTATGTTTTAAGATGCATTGAAACATAATTCAATTCATAACAATACGTGAAAAGTTATAAAAACGCTAATTCATAGAATAACGCCATTCTACTGGTAAAACCTGGTGAAATCATAAATACTAAACACTACCAACAACAAATGATCAGTTTGAATCAAAGACTCTTAACCATTATCATACAATGAACATGTACTTTTTACTAAAAAATTCCGGTTTCATATCTACACTCCTGATATATATGCACATATATCACATTGCTTTTATATATACATTGTAGCATTGCCATTAATCAGCAAGCAAAAGCAACTAATGGTGATGCTACAATGCTCATCTCTCAATGCTTAAATGCAAATTACATAAAATTTTATAAAAGTTTTATGCATTTTACAGTATTGGAAGTTTACAATTCATTAGAAAAAAATTATTTAAAAACCAAAGTTTCAAAACTAGATGGTGAAATTTTTATATACTATAGTATAGTTCCATGCTATAAGAACAGAATGATTCAATTCAAAAGTTGTGCAATAATCTCTAAAACAAATCCATGTGTCATAAAGTATTGAGGCAATAGTATTAAGAGATCTCTCTATTGCTGTCAACTGAGTTTTCTTTTTACTTTTATTATTATTATTTTTTTCAGAAATAACTTTATTATTTCCAATCATAAATTACTGATTTATAAAAATATTATTAAATATTAAATATCATTTATGAAATATTTTTAACAGATAATGATAATCTATAAATTATTAATTTATCAATTTTCTTATAGTGATCTTTCAATGACATTATCTGATCCTTATGCAATTAATTTTTTGGCATCTTCAGCATTGAAAATCCTTGGTTATTTAATTAATGTTGAAAGTTTACCAAGAGTAAGTATTTTAAGTGTCTCTATATGAATTTAAAATATTAATTTTTTATTTAAATAAAATGCATTATCTAAAAATCAAAATTATTAGAACAAAGTTCATAATGAAATATTGATTTTATTAGATTCCTAAATAAATCTCTTAAATTAGTTATTAATAGTCATATGATTAAAAAATTTTCTATCATTTGTTCCATATTAATAATCAAATTATTATTAACCTTTAGTGCTCCTTTTAAAAAAAAAACTTTCTTTCATTCTCCAAGGAATATGAAATATGATACTTAATATTTGATATTTTGCCATAACTTTTTTGCATTTTAATTTTTTAGCACTAAAAAATTGGATTTTGTTGTCCATATATTGTGTCCTGATATCGTTTTTTAATTTTAGATTAAGGACCAAAAGAAAAAACGAAAAAAAAATACGAAAGCAATTAGGCCTAATTAGCGTAGGTAAACAATATATAATTTTTCAAATTATTCATCATTTCTGCATCAGATAAAAAAAATGTTGATATATTTACATTCTTGATCGATATTCCACATCTAATGATACCAAATACTTCATAATTCTAAAAAATTTTTCCTAATTCTAAAAAAAATTTCTTCATAATTCTAAAAAAAAAGATAATTTATACGGTAATTTGATACCGCAGAGCGTAATCTGATACCTTGTGTAAATAAACAATCGTATTATCCCTCTCGCGGTTGAAATACAGTATTCTACTACACAAATGTTTAAAATAATTGCTTATTTGTCATTTTTCTTCCTATTTTCTTAAAATAATGTGTGATAAATACTTTTTATTTTGTTTCTTAAAATAATGTGTGGTAAATACATTTTATTTTATAAGAAGTCTCAAAATAATGTTTGATAAATACTTTTTATTTTATAAAAAGTATTAGTACGTACAGAATGTTAACTTTGTTGAAAATTTATTCATTTTAATAAATATTGCTACAAATAATGTAGGATTAATACTTTTTATTTTATAAGAAGTATTAGTACATATGAGAATGTCGACTTTGTTGAAAATTTTTTATTTTAATAGAAGTATTAGTACGTATGACTCGACTTTGTTGAAAATTTTTTTATTTTAATAAATATTGCTGTAATTTTGTGAGATAAATAATTTTTATTTTATAAGAAGAATTAGTACGTATGAGAATGTCGCTTTGTTGAAAATTTATTTATTTTAATAAATATTGCTATAATTTGTATATGTAGGTATCATCCTGTCATTAGATTTAGCACTGATTTTTGATAAATTATCACTTTTATACGGTTGAAAATTTATTTATTTTAACAAATATTGCTACAATTTGTATACGTTGCTATCATCCTGCCATCTGTGCCAGATTTAGCACTGATTTTTGATAAATTATCGCTTTTTATATGTTTTACTCAAGATTTGTCTCAGTGACTTTTAAAAATGGCGGATGGGGAATTATTTCTCTGTATTTTGTCATTCTAAATCATTAATTTTTCAAAAAATAGTTAAAATATTATAATAGCATTTTCAAACAAAGGAGACAGATTGTCACGACTCTCTCCTTAGTCAACATAATGTAACTAGCCCATAGCCTAAGGTCAAGCAATTGACCTTGGATGGCAATAATTATGCACCCCTGATCTACTAGTTAGTTGTTTTGACTGCAGATAACACAAAAATTACTCTATTATTTAAATTTTTGTGTTATATTTAAAATATAACTAATGTAAACAAACAATCAGCTGATTTAGAAAACCATTGGATATTTCCCACCACAATCTAGAATGCCAACTTCCATGTCGATCGTGAAGTGTGGTATAGATTGCTTTGTTTCTCTGATAAGTAGAAATTTATATATTTTTAAATAAAACTAATTTATCAAATTTTGTGTGTGAAAGTGCTAAAATCATATTATTTACAAGGGGCCAAACTTTCCCAAATTATGTTTTATTGGATCAAGATATCTGTAGAAAAGAAGTAAGAATAAACTAAGAAGGAAATGTGGAACATGATAGAGCAAGTCAGACAAATTCGGACAATCCGTTCTTGAATTTTGGGGGTGTAAAGATCACAAATATCTTAATTGATTTGGATTGAGTTTGGAAGATCACAATTATATTAATTAATTCGGATTGGGTTTGAATTAAAGGGGTAATTAAAAATTTATTAAAAAATATTGAACTTGGGTTCGAATTAAAGGGGTAATTAAAAATTTATAAAAATATCGACATAAAATCAAATTTTTGAAGGGTTAATTAAAAATTTATTAAAACATCAACATAAAATCAAATTTTTGAGAAAATATGACAGAAATATAAAAAATATGATAGAATTTGAGATTTTAACCATTTTTTCTCGAGTTAGGCAAAAATAACGAAATTATTGGTTTTTAAACTTTGACTGGTCTGACCAGGCAGTGGAGCACTAAAGGTTAAAAATAATAAACTTAACTAATAAAATAACATAAATCAATTTTAAAAATTTTATGCATTATATTTCATATATAGAACATTATTTTTCATAAAATCTTAATATAAAACATTAAATTTAACAGATCAATGCTTATTTACACCAACTGTTTAACCCTATCTGAATCTACTAATTCCAAAAAAACAGCACTACACGCAGTATAGTTACAACTTTTCCTTTATTAAATTCTGCACTAACGTTTTTGGTGCTTCCGCACCCTCTTCAGCACAACTCTCACTACAACTGTTACAACACACGGGATCTAAAACACCGTTGCCATGCTTTACTTTTCTTAGAACGGGCTTTGTTTACACTACGTTTCCAATCCCCGCTACATTAAATCAACTTCACCAATAACCCCCACCTTTAACCCATCACATCAAACCAAATTTAAACAAAGCCCGTTCTAAGAAAAGTAAAGGGGGTTGCTATGGCAACGGTGTTTTAGATCCTGTGTTGTAACAGCTGTAGTGAGTGTTGCGTCTGAAGAGGGTGCGGAAGCACTGAAAACGTTAGTGCAGAATTTAATAAAGGAAAAGTTGTAACTATACTGCATGTAGTGCTGTTTTTTTGGAATTAGTAGATTAAATTTAACATGTATTTATCATTAATGCTTATTAAATTTAATATGGATAAGTAAATTTGCAAATTATAACAGTTACAATAATAATAATAAAATTGTGGTTTTTATATAGTGCATTTTAGCTGTATCTCCAATTCATTATCATTTTTAACTGTTTTTTCATTATTGGATTGTTTTGAAGAATTTTCAAAATTATTTCTGGTTCTATGATTTTGTTGTTGTTGTTGTTTATAATTAAAATCTAATTAAAATTATAGCTTATTTTAAATTTTACTTAACCGAATCCAATAATTTCTTATTATGTATTTATTTTAACACTTAAAAAATCCTATTAGTGGTCCGCGGGATTTAAATTATGAATTTACTGGTTCGTGAGATCAAAAAGTTTGGCGACCGCTGTTTAACACTTAAAAAATCCTATTAGTGGTCCGCGGGATTTAAATTATGAATTTACTGGTTCTTGAAATCAAAAAGTTTGCGACCACTGTTATTACTATGTATTACATTAATTATAGACACTTTTTATTGCTAATATCGATTTGTATTTATGAATCATTCATGAAAAAATTATTAAAATTAGAAAATAAAAAGTTTTAAGAATAAAAAGCAGTAATCATATTGCTGTAAATTATAAATAACAAAAAAATATTGATGAAAGAAATATGTTCAAAAAACTATAGTTTAAAGTGGCGGCATTCAGGTTAAAACTAAAATGGGATAATTTTTATTTTTATTATTGTAAAATAACATTTATGACCGATCATAAATATGAATTCTGACCGCAGCTGATGTACCGCACTGCACTGATATCAAACGCACTGTGAGACGGCATAAGAGTATCAATGTAACAAATTCCTGCGATTTCGGATTTTTGTAAGAATAACGATTCGAAAAACTACACCAAAGTGAATCAATAAAAATATAGAATTCGAAAAAACCGCGTTATATCGAAACAGCGTTAAACGGAGTAGTGTTAAGCGGGGTCTTACTGTATATCTTTTTCAAATCGGAGAACGGAAACACATGCAGACTCATAAATTCATGAATTTCCACAAAATTCATGAATTTTGTGGAAATTATGAAGATTGTATAAAGAGATCAACTGAACGATTGAAATTGTAGACGGAACCAATGTATAAACAATCAAAATCCAGTATGCCCTAATATATATGTTTTTTAAAATTATGCCTGGATAGCACCAGACACACTTTGCTATTTATAAATAAAATATATATGTTGATATTACAAAATTTTTATTTTTGTTATTTTTCATGTGCAGAAATATTTCTATATTTTTCAATAATTTTGACGCGTAGAAAAAGAGATTAAACATCACTGTTATATATGAAATACATTATTTACAAATTTGAATAAAAAATACTTTAAATTAAAATATAATTTTTTATATATAAAAAATTTTATTTTACGACATTATCTTTAATTGATGAAAAATTTTGTAATGTATTTAATATAATAATATAAACAGTACAGTTAAAATTAAAGAATTAGAGATAATTCCTCTTGATACTGTTCCAACAGAACAAATTGATTGCCAAGTAGGAGGGCAAATTTGATGTGGAGTTTCTGAAAAATAAAACAAATATATAAACTTTCTTAAATGAAATTTTAAAATACAAAAATGAAATTTAAATTTAATAATGAAAAATTCTTCAAAAAACGAAGAATTCTTCATGTTGAATTTAAAAAATATATACTATATATATTTTTAAATTCAACATGAAGATTTTGTAATTTCAAAATATAATTTCATAAAATTATATTTTGAAATTGCAAAAGTAGATCATAATAAGATATAATATGAAGAAGTGAAATTTGCAACAGTATGTCATTTTAAATGTTTACATCTTCAATAAAATTATTTCTGCAAACTCCGTGGAAAAGAAATGCAAAATAAATTGAAATATAGATTTAAAAGATTCGATAAATTATTATTAGAGATTATTAGAATAAATTAAAATTCTTACTTAAAAAAATTACAGTATACAATCTTGAATTTGAATTTTGAAAGTAAATTTAGTTCTCTTGAAAAATAGAATACTTTTAATATTTTTCATCAGAAATAAAATTTGAAATTTTCTCAGAAAATATTTTCTATGAAATATCGGAATACGTAGGAAAATGCTACAAATTTTGTAACATTCAAAATAAGTTTATTTTATATTTCTTGTAATTAAAAGCGAAAAATTAAATAATTATAGATTTGAAAAATCTCTCAATAAGAATATTAATTTAAGTAGATTGGATCAGTGCATCATAACCAAACAATTTAGAATTTCATCGGAAAATTTGTACAAATTATTAGATATAAGCAACAATTTTATATATATATAATGTTTAAATCAATGAAATGATTCTTAAACCCTGTCTTTATTGGTATTCAATTACCTGTTATTTAGAATATGAATATACTGTTCAAGTAAAACTTCCCGAAATGAATTATCATTTTAACATGCAAGTTTATTGTTCTGTATCTGTTATTTCTTTATCTATGGAGCTTTTAAGGTGATAATTAAACGGAACTGAGGTAACTGTATTTAATATATTATTAAATTTAAATTGATTTTTTAAATTTTAAATTAAATAAAAAAGTCAATTAAATTTTTATTTGTCAAACAATAAAAACAAATATAGAAATAGATTAAAAAACGCTTACCATAAAGTTGTATGGTGGCATATCCTTGGCCTATTTTGTTAGATGCATTACAAATATAATTTCCGTATTGATTTTTCTCAATTCTCATAACTTTCAATGTTGTTTCTGTAAATTCATCGCTGATAGGAGATATTGATATTTGATAATGTTCATTATCTTGTAATTGAACTCCATCTTTATACCAAACAACTGATGAAGAGGGATATGATTCTACTCGACATCGAAGCTCCATATCATATCGTAGTGCTTGACCATAACAAGAATGTTCAGTTTCGACTATAGGTGCAACTAAAGAATGGAAAGAAAGATTTGTAAAATTAACTTGAATATTTTAATAAAGAAATACAATATATGGTAATTAAAATAAATTTATGTAATGATAATATAAAATTAATAAAATAAAGCTATTTCATTATAAAAAATGTAGACAAAAATAAGTAAATTCAGTACTGTATTTTCAATTAATAAGATGAAAACTAAATTGAAATAAAAAGAGAATGACGAAAATAAGCTTCTTTTCGTACGGACTGTCCTTACAATTTTGCAGATTAAACAATTATAATCTTTACTTTCAATTTAATAAATTAACATCAACAATTGAATGTTAGACATTTATAAAAATCTGCTCCAATCATTTTCCTTGAAAATATTAGTTTGAAGATAAATCTCAAACTATTTTTTCAATTATGATGTTTCACAGGGCAATGTTGAAGGCACTGTTACTTGTACTGACAGTCGTTAAATTTTCTAATAATAAGAAAAAATTCTATGATGGAATCAATAGATAGAAAACAAACTGACACTCAAATTATAAAATATTGACACTCAAAACTGACACTCAAAACGGACACTCAAATTATATATATATTGTGCAAAAATTTTATTTATATAATAGTTTATATTAAGTTAAATTATCATCTTTAAAAATCTTATATAAAAAACATCTAATATTCTATAAATAAATTATTAGTTTTTGATAAAGTATGAAAGATGTTATCATCAGTCTACTTTCTAAAGGAAAAAGATGCTTATTCATAGTAAAATAAGCATTATATCAGACTGTCTGAATGTCCTCCATTAGTATCTTTTGAACTAATTAGTATATTTCCATGAATTTGGTAATTTTGCTCTGCCATTAATAATTATCTTGACGCAGCATAATTTAATCCTGCAGGACTGTTTAATTCTATAGAATTGCATTTAATTTTCATCAAAATTTTGATATTTTTGAAAATAGATGACGATAAATGCAGGGTAACATTTGGCATACTTGCATTACTTACAGTTGGCGTCATCTGTTGTCAATATCTATCAAAATGGCGTTATCATAATATCTATGCTGGTTAAAATTGACATAAAAAGTCAACAAATTCAAATGCTAAATCAATAGAAAGTAAAGTAACATTTGGAAAATATGAGATTTTAGTTCTTTCCGGAACTGATTATATTTATATTGTATATATTTCTTTGCTGTAGGAAAAATAACAAAAATTACTAAAACTCTAAATTGCTAAAAATTTGATTGTACAAAATAATGTTTTACTTGTGAACTGAAATGACTATTTAATAATCATTTATTTAAAATACTGCTTATATGAAACTTTTTTTGATATTTTCTGACAACATTCAAATATAGTACCCATACTTAATTCTAACCAAAAAAGCTTCACCACCGTTGATTTATTTGAGTATTAGAAAATATTTTTAGAATATTAGTTGAGAATACATTGGAATCTGAAAAAATAATGTTAATATAAATAAAAAAATTTTCCTACACGTTTTAAGAGATATACGGTAAATAAAATCGATTTGTTCACATTCAATTTTTCCAAGAAAAGTGTTTCTTTTTTGTGGATCTGTAAAAATTAGATGTTCGAAGGCTGGGGTTTAAAAGTCCAACCATAACAGTAAATTTAAACATTATTCTTTGTTTATTAGTTTTTTCATGATTTCATTTTGTCTCAACGTGGGGCCAGATTGGGTGCAGTCGACCAAATGGCTGCTCATATCAGATCCTGCCCGCTCATTGAACCCACTATATAAGGTGGGTTCAATGAGCGGGCTTGGACTTTTTATTAAAAAAAAATAAAGCTGTGGAACAGGGGAATTGAACCCAAATTCTTCAGGGTGGAAATACAGCTCGTTCTATCGTTGTCATCCAGCGGACAAATAGGGGATGTTAAAACTGACGTTTCTGTATAATTATAAAACCGTTTAATAATTTTTATAATATTCCAAATGCCATTGAAGATTGATTTCTTTATGTATATTTTATTAATCACATATCTTTAATTATTGTTAAATAAGGCGATACTTGGAAAATAGGCTATTAATTCTTTCCAGACTGCTTGTTCTATCTTAAATCAGTATGAATAAACAAGCTTATGTCGCTTCAAAGTAACAAAATAAAAAACTTTTATACAGTATAGGATATAAAATACCAATAACTTAAATATTAAAAACAAGAATTGTTATTTGAATTATAGCAAGTCAAAAATATATCATTAAAGTTTTTGCTGTAATTATAAGAAATAATTTGACCACTTTTTAATAAAAAAACATCTTTTTAATTAAAAAAATAAATTATAGTCAATTAATATTTTTATTTAACATTAGTTCCGAAATGGTTGACTTGAATATCATTCACTATTTTATAAAATTATTTTATATAAAATTAGGTTATAACTTACATATCACTTCTATGTCAATAGATCTGTGAACATCTACTGCAACTTCATTTTCAGCTAAGCAATAATATCTACCTCTGTCATTTTTACTAATGTTGAAAATAGATAAGGTATTTCCATAATATATCGCTCTACCATTTGGTAATGAATCATAGTTTCTTCTCCAAGAAATGCGTGGCGGAGGATAACCATAAGCATAGCATTGCAATGTCACATTATTACCAATAGGTACTATTACAAATCTAGTACTATTGTCTGTTATATGAGGAGCGACTATAAAAAGAATATTATTATAATTATTATATAAACAATATATATAAATTCTGAATTATTCCCTATACTTACTTCTTACATGAACCAAAACATCAGCAACAATTTTATTGTTCATTCCAGTAATAATTTCACATTGATAACGACCTGCAAGTATTTCTTGAATTTTTGTAATCTATTGTATGGGATTAATTAAAATTTTAATTAAAAATTTTTAAAATGTCATTTTACTATCTTATTTTGTGTAAAAATTTTAAAACTTCTAAATAAATCAAAATTCAATAAATTATAAATATCGATAAAATTTAAAGCAATTCAAGATTTTCGTTGCATATTTCATATATTTCAGAATCTATATTAAAATTTTAAATAAGATTTATAATATTCCAATAATATTAAACTTATTATTTTAACTATAAAAATAACTAAAAATAAAATTTTTTAACTGAAATTTAAAAAATTAATATTCACATTTTAAATTTTAGCAGTACAGAATCAGTTTTTAGAAGTACTGTAAGACGTACGGTTTAGATTTAGTAATAATTTTTCGAAAAAATAATGCTTTAGATTAGTACTATAGATGTCTATAGATCATTAGATTATTTAAACGAAAAATTATTTTTAACACTCAGTCGCATATTCAATTTAATCGTTATTCATCTTTATAATTCAGAGAATATAAAAATTAAAGAATGTTCGTCTATATACAATAAATGGATTTGATAATCTCCATTACTATTCTTACAGTAAGTTTGTAACAACATTAATAACAAATTTCATAAAATAAGTTTTAAAAATTCGAAATTTCATATTGTGGAATTAATCTGAATCTGTTAGAGCAGCTAAAGTCTCGTCAATTTAAGGAACTTTGGAAACAATGAACAAACTGTTTAATTTAAAATTTCAATAGATATTTAACATGAAAATAATCAAATAATATATTTCCCTAAAATAATCGTTTTTAAACCATGTCTAATTCAATACGAGCAAACAATTCTATCAAAAAATTTAGACCTTGCGTAAATTATTTTAATGCAGTATTAAACAATTCCTGTTTTAATTGTTTTGATAATATTAAATGCTATCTTCAAACATATATTTTTAAATTATATTTTAAATTAGTTTTTTTCTTCATATTAATTAACTGAATATTTTAAATTTTAAAAATTAAAAACAGTCTCATTTATATAAGATGGTCCGTTCATTAGCAATGATTAATTTGTCTTTCAAATTAAATTTTATTACATAAGCAAAAAATTTCATAAGAAAGGAAATATTAAAATTTATTTCTGTTTTGGTTAATTATTTTACGCTGATTTTCACGTTATAGCATAGCAGACCATTTTAGACCGGATGCAATTTCCAGATTCTACATCTGCAGATTTATCAGAAATCTAGGCTCAGCCGAGGTTAATCTAGTGCGTATTAGTTCACTGGATTAACTTCGGCGCTTTGTAACTCTGCTTGAAAAACGACCAAAAACAAATATAAAAACTAGAAAGAAAGATTGAATATACGCCATTTTATTCAGTTTATAAAAATTTACCAATTAAAGTCAAACTCCGATAAGACGCCACCATCCTTGGCAGCTAATCGACGTTGGCGGTTTATCGAAAACACGTAGTATAGAAATGAAAATGAACTTCGAATTTATTAAATTTAATAAAATGTATTATATTTATATTTAGTATTCAGACTTAACATTTCTAAAAACTATATGCTTTGCAGTATAGTATATGTATCGTATATTTACAGTACTATATAGAAAATATGTCCATCAGCTGTTCTGATCCTCTACTTTGTGTTCTCTGTAAAACACAATATATACAGCTTACTGTACACTTATGGTATTGGACGAGCGACTATTTATGATATTAAAAAATTCGGGGTAAAATTGAGAGATTTGTGAAAGATTTGAATGGCAAGAGCAGTGAGAGGAAAGTCTTAATAAACTGAGCATATTCGTTTGTATAATTCCATTTTTTTTTTTTCATTGAATATCCAATAATTCGACAAATCTCTGAAATCCGACAAGTTCGGTCCCATATATGTCGGATTAAAGAGACTCTACTGTATTTTTAATTTTGAAAGGCCTCAAAAATATTAGTTATCCCTGGCCTCGCATTTTCTCTGAAAGACACTGCATGCAAACTTTAACTGCTATCTTTGAAATCCAAAATCTAACTTTCAATTCTGTAAATTCGATAATAATAAAGTTTCAAAAATTACCAAATTCTTATTCGAATAATTCTACAAATTATTAGTGTCACTTAAAAAAAATAAAATATTAACATTAAGCAAACTATAAGTCACAGATTCTGTGTAAATTAATTTTCGAATATTAAGCTATATTCATTTATATATTCTGTACTTAATAATCTAAAAATAAGAATTTTATTATTATATCAAATACATTTTAATTTAAATTTTTAACAGTGCGTCTACTGTATTTTTAATTTTGAAAGGCCTCAAAAATATTAGTTATCCCGTGCCTCGCATTTTCTCTGAAAGACACTGCATACAAACTTTAACTGCTATCTTTGAAATCCAAAATCTGACTTTCAATTCTATAAATTCGATAATAATAGTTTCAAAAATTACCAAATTCTTATTCGAATAATTCTATAAATTATTAGTGTCATTTAAAAAAATAGAATATTAACATTAAGCAAACTACAAGTTACAGATCCTGTGTAACATTAATTTTCGAATATTAAGCCACATTCATTTATATACAATATTCTGTACTTATTAATTTAAAAATAAGATTTTTTTTTATTATATCAAATACATTTTAATTTAAATTTTTAACAGTTCGTGTTCATATACAATTTTCAAGTTCCTATATATTATATTTAAAAATTTCTAAGACAAGAAGAAAATTGAAGAAATCGTCATACTGAAATTCTCAAAATAAAAATTTTAATCGAATGTGAATTTATTCAATGGCAATTAAAATTTTTACATTTTTGAATAACAATAAAATTTCGTTCGTAGAAAAATTATTTCAACGATTTTTAACAATTGTGTCCATCAGTTTTGGTACATTTCCAAAAGATAAACTGTGTGTTTGTTGATTGCATAGGGTTTTTTAATTTTTGATAAACGGATTTAGAATTTACAATTAATTTTAACTTTATCTATTAAAATTTTTACATTTTTGAATAACAATAAAATTTCGTTCGTAGAAAAATTATTTCATCAATTTTTAACAATTGTGTCCATCAGTTTTGGTACATCTCCAAAAAATAAACTGCGTGTTTGTTGATTACATATGGTTTTTTAGTTTTTGATAAACGGATTTATAATTTACAATTAATTTTAGCTTTATCTTTTCAGATAGTGACGTTTTGATTTCTATTTACTGCTGCCATATTTTCTCCAGTTTGATACAATCAAATTATCAACGAAGTAAGATACTACATTTATATAATTCTAAATATGTAGGTTGATTTTGTTTAATAGATATGAATGCTTTCGAAAATCATCAGATATGGAGGTATATTTGGTTTCCTTTTGAAATATGAAGTGATTTATGATTAATGACATCATTAAAGAAGCAAATATCAGGTTAGTCTCCTCGATTTTGTTTTGGCTCTGGGGGCCAAACCGTCGGGTCTAGAACCTAAATATAAGTGCAAAAGCTGCTAACGATTTGCTAAAGAGTGCAAAAGAAAAATTTCGAAAATTCGCAACTGGGGGGCCAGTGTGAAGTTAGCCCCCAAATTTGTTTTGGCTCTAGGAAACAAACGGTGGGGTGCAAATTAAATTATTAAAAGTGCAAAAGGTGCTAACGAGGTGCAAACGAATGCAAAAGAAAAATTTAAAAATTCAAAAGTGGGGGGGGCCAACTTCACACCGGTTGAAGAGATGGCTCATCTATCCCTGTCTGTATCCCTGTCTGCTGCGAATGCAAAAGAAAAAATTTAAAAATTCAAAAGTGGGGGGCCAACTTCACACCGGTATCTCTTCAAGCAACGCAAATATTTATTGCAGCATGATCGCTGCATCCTTTTCTCAGCAAACAACTATTTTTCAGTCTGTTGACTAAATGGGCGAATTGAGGTCTTGCCAGGGCCCATTTATATCAAATGATGGCAGATTATTCAGAATGACAATCGACAGCATGGACTGGGACCACCAAATATTTTACAAGAAATAGGACTCAGAATATAAGCCCAGGTCTTCAGATGGAAATCCGTGCTGTTTCCAGATATCAATACAGCTAACAAAAAGTCGAACTAAATTAAGATATTCGATCTGACATTTTAAATTAAAAAAAAAAAAAATTATCATTAGAATCCTATTCTGTAACCCCAAAAATTTCATATACTGATTTTCGTAAATCATTGAAAATAATATATGGGTAAAACATTAGAGAATATAATAATCGTATTTCCTAATGTTATGTTATTTAACATAAAAAATGTGTTAAATCTTGGGGCTGTCAGTTTTGTGATCCCCTTTTGAGTATAAACTTTGTTAACCAATATGCGAAAGGATATTTTTCTCAGCACGAAACACTCAAATGGTGAGAAATAACGATTTTTAAGCCATAAAATAAATGTTGGAAATTTAGCTTTCTCTTTTCTGTCTTTGATGAGAAATTTCGGATTGCCATATTTTTTCCGAAGCAGTTTAGTGGTCCCTGTATAATATCTCCAAATTCAGCCTTAGACCAGGATAGAAGTCAAATTCTTGTGAACATATATACGTACACGGTCCGTATTTTATATATTGTATATAAATACAATACTTAACCTTTGATAAGGTCATTGGAAAAGAGGAAATCATTTCTCAGTGAAAAAGTTTGATTAATAGTTATGGTAGGATTATAGTTGAGCCATAGCACGCGGATCTATACATTAGAGAACTGAAGATTCGCCGCCCACCGACTGATGTATAAAATACGGATCGACAATTCCGTTGTATTAAAGATTTACTCCAAAACTATTTGGGCTATCAAGATATTTTTATTAGAATCTATCATATAATCAAAAACTAAGAATGTAATTTCGAGTCGACGGTCGCTTATCATATATCCGCGTGCTATGGCTCAACTAGAATCTTACCATAGTTATAAATAATCGGTATATAGGCTATCCGTATAAAGCTTTATACAGTTGTAAACTTTAATACATTATATTGTACAGTGGGTGATCGGTTAACGAACATAATCCGTTCCAAGAAAATGTCGTTATCCGAATTGTTCGTTAATTGATCATCGATTTACCATAGGATTTAATGGGAATTTGATTAATTCGTTCCGGAGACCCAAAAAACATAAATAAACATAAATAAAAAATTATGGGAATTTGATTAATTCGTTCCGGAGACCCAAAAAACATAAATAAACATAAATAAAAAAATATATATGTAATAACAATCATATATACTGTACATACATAGTCTTGTATTTTCATTTATTTATGTTTTTTTTCCGATAAAGAATCTGTCCAATATCATTGCTTTTCTCTCTCCTTCAGGATTTTTTGGAAGTGGATTAATAGCATTGTCATGTGCTTTTCTCTCTCCTTCAGGATTTTTCGGAAGTGATTAATAGCATCGCGCTTTTCTCTCTCCTTCAGGATTTTTCGGAAGTGATTAATAGCATTGTAGTGATTTTCTCTCTCCTTCAGGATTTTTCGGAAGTGATTAATAGCACTGTCGGGATAGTTTCTCTCTTCTTCAGGATTTTTTGGAAGTGATTAATAGCATTGTCGTCTCTCTCATTTATATGTTTATTTTCCAATAAAGAATTTGTCCAATATCGATTGCTTTTCTCTCCAATCTATTCAATATCGATTGCTTTTCTCTATGCAATATCGCTGCTGCTCTTCAGGATTTTTCGGAAGTGATTAATAGTATTGTCGTGGTACAGATCTCCATGCCTATTGATCTTAACCTGGTATGGGTGCCATACTAACACCAAAAATTGTAAAATCTCTCTCTTATCTTGGTATGGGTGCATTCTAAGACCAAAATGTAAAATCTCTCTCTTACTAACTTGGTATGGGTGCCATTCTAACACCAAAAATTGTAAAATCTCTCTCTAACTTAATAAATCTTTGATTTGTTTTAAGTTGTCTCTGAGTTCATTTTAATTAATAAATCTTTGATTTGTTTTACGTTGTCTCCAAGTTCATTTTAATCGTCTTTGATTTGTTTTACATTGTCTCCAAATTCATTTTAATTGGGAAAAATATTTGTTTTACGTTGTCTCCGAGTTCATTTTAATCGGGAAAAATTACTTTCTTCCATTTGTTTTACGTTGTCTCCGAGTTCATTTTAATCGGGAAAAACTATTGTTCTTCCATCCTTACCCATAAGTCCACTAACGCGCAAGGCCTAAGCCTGACATTCCGTTAGGTTAGTTAAGCCGAATATCTTCATGGAATAATTTTATCTGGCGGCGGCCATTTATAGAGTCGCCAGATAAAATGGCTCCATCATGGCTGACCAACACCCATGATGGAGTCAACCGGAATATTGAAGATGGTCCAGGCCCAGATCTCTCCTAAAAAATTGGAGGAGTGGGACCCCAGATCCTCCAGAATGTTAAGCCACAGTTTTACCACGCAGCCATCCGGCTGATCTATCATTCCTCATTCCGCGGGTCCCACAGTTTGTTCTGCGAAGTGTTCGTTATCCGAACAAGTGTTCGTTAACCGAACATAATAATCTTTCAAAAAAGTGTTCGTTATCCGAACTGTTCGTTAACCGATCACCCACTGTATTAGGTTCTACAGTAACCCTGTTAACTGGCTCATTGAATTATCTTGATATTCAATGTAGCTTATCGTAATTTCAAACACTTTCTTTCTTTCTGAATGATTTATTCATTTTTTCGTTATTCTGCTCATAGCTTGACGAAAATGCAGCCGGTTAACGCGAGACCGGATAAGGGCAAGTCTATTGTATTTGAAAAATAACATACAGTACTATTTTCGTTATTCTGCTCATAGCTTGACGAAAATGCAGCCGGTTAACGCGAGACCGGATAAAAGCAAGTCTATTGTATTTGAAAAATAACATACAGTACTGTAAATATCCTACAAAATCAGCACAAATGAACAGACCTATTAATTTATGAACTTTATTAACTAGAAACGTTTTCGGCTCATATTAGCCCTCATCAGCTCAAATTAACTAGAAACGTTTTCGGCTCATATTAGCCCTCATCAGCTGAAATTAACTATTAATTTGAGCTGATGAGGGCTAATATGAGCCGAAAACGTTTCTAGTTAATAAAGTTCATAAGTTAATAGGTCTGTTCATTTGTGCTGATTTTGTAGGATATTTATATTATAAACTGTATAGAGCAGTATTTTTAAATCTGTAAATACAGTACTGTTGCAGTCGGTAAAATGGATCAGAAAGATAAGTTATTTCTCTCGAATCTATCTTTGTCGTCAGCAAAATGTTCGCGGTGGAGACTTGCTGTGCTTCAACCCAGATGGCTGCAAAGAATCTAGTACCTCTATCCCCGTCAATTACTCAAGTTTCCTATTCAGACCTTTTCCCATGTGTACAAGCTGCAGTATGCAAATTATGGCAAAATCAATGGAGCACAAAACTCTCAAATAAACTATGGTATTAAATCTGTGCTGACGGACTGGCCTTCCTCTCATCGGAGAAGTCGGAAAAAGGAGGTAGTGCTGGCCCGTCTCAGAATTGGACATTGTAGAATGACCCATTTGCATCTCCTGAAAGAGGACTCCCCACCAGTATGTCCATGGTGCGATGAATCTTTAACTGTCTCTCACCTCTTTACCTGTGGATATCTTAAGGGACACCATCTGGGCTGCTTCAATCGCCCCGAAGTAACACTGTTAGAAATACTATCGGATGCATCTGATGTATCTGCAGTTATCTCATATCTAAAGCATATTGGCATTTATCGATGTATATAACTTCAGTGTAAGACTACTGTACTTTATTGACGTTTGGACTTCTGCCTCTTCTTTTGACTCCTGTCCTGCTATTTCCTACCAACACAGAAATACATAACCCAGTGTTTGGTGCAGCATAGCCCAGGTGGCCTTTGCGCCAGTAATCCCTACTAAACAAACAAACACAAACAAACAGCTTCAACCCAGAAAAACACAAGTTCAATTCCCGAGTCTCACAACTTTTTCAGGAAGGATCCGGCCAGACTCGTTGAACTAGTGTTAAGCGATATTTCACTACCGGTGATTTAGTCGCTAATATTTGAAAATCACTGTCTCTAGCGGCCGGATGGCCGCGTGGTAAAATTTTGGCTTACCACTGTGGAGGATCCAGGTTTTTCAGGAGGGGTCCGGGCCCGGCCCGTTGAATCCCATTCTTCAACCATCCGGTTGACCCCATTATGGGTGTTGGCTAGCCTGCACAGCCCGTTGAATCCCATTCTTCAACCATCCGGTTGACCCCATTATGGGTGTTGGCTAGCCCGCAATGGGTTCTATAAGTGACTGCCGCCAGATACAGAATATCCCATGAGGATATGGCGGCTTAATCTAATTAACCTAATTTAACCTTTCGAAAGCAGCGATTTGATAACAGTTACCAGTGACTTTTAACAGCGACCGATCTATTGCTCATGTGCTGTACCCTCAACTCTTTGAAGCGGCTTCCAGTGACATGTGGCAGTGAGTAGCTGGTAGCTGCCAGTCAACCAGCTACTCAACACAGTGCCATGTGGCAGTGAGTAGCTGGTAGCTGCCAGTCAACCAGCTACTCAACAACGACTGATCTAACGCGCATGTACTGTACTCTTAACTCGTGAAGCTGCTCCCGGCGACATATGACAGACAGAGGGCTTTTCGCTTAATGCTAGAGATAAATGGTTATTCCAGCTATTGTAGTCTGCAGTATCTGGTTAGATTATATCAAAAAAATTACCAATGATTCCACTATCAAAATCTCTAAACTGAAATTAAAGATTAAAACCTATAAAGGAAGAGATAAATTTAGATATGTAGGGGAGAGTGAGCCAGAATGAGACAAAAATGTTGCTTATACTTTTATTTCTTCTCCATTGTATGGAAATTTTGTATTTATGATGTTATGAGATTTCTTATAGTCTATAGCAGGGGTGGCCAACTTGTTTGTCAATAAGATCGACTTTATATGTTAACAATGAGTTCGCGATCTACCTTCGAAATTCTTCGTTTGGTGAGAGTAGAGATAGGAGCCAAAACCATATATCCGGCAGCGGCGACGGTTTTTTCATTTTACTTTATTCATAAATCTCAAACACAATAATTCGCTTCAACTCTCACAACTGTCAATTCAAAGGTGTCATATTGAATAATTCACTTCAACTCTCACAACTGTCAATTCATAGGCACCATGTTGGCAATCGTCGGCAATTTTAGAATTTTGTCTAAATGCTTTGCTGCTACCGGCTATTCTGTTTTGGGCCATACTCAACTCTGCTGCTACCGGATATTCTGTTTTGGGCCATACTCAGTAATAAAGTGAAATTTTGGCTTTAGTTGTCTAGAGAAGGCACTACGCTGCTACCAGCTGTTCTGTTTTGGGCCATACTCAGCAATAAAGCGAAATTTTGGCTTTAGTTATCTGGAGAAGGCACTATGCAGCAAGAGAGTCGTCCGATTAATAGATCTTATATATATATATATATTTGATTATAGTTTAATATTTGTTTATTTGTGTCGAATAATCTCCTAAATGGTAGAAAATACAACTACCAAACTCTGTCTAATTCCTTTTGATTATTTAACTTAAATACTTGGCTTATTCAATGATATTTTAGAAAACGGATCGTAAAAAATTACAAATTATCCAAAAATCGACAAAATCTAATTTTCCATGCTGAAGTTTCATTATTACAGCGCTATCTAATGACGCTGTCATAAGACTTCAGCATGGAAAATTAGTTTTTCTTGTTGACATATAGCGCCTTCTGTTGATTAAATTGTTAAATCTTGCAAATTATTAGTTATTCATAAATCTTTAAAAAGTTTGTTTTAAAAAATCAACAAGTAACACAGTTATTTAAATCAGATTTTTAGAATGAACAGTACCAAGAAAGGCGTTTGTAGCTTCTGCCATTTAAAAGATTAACGGACACAAACAAACAAACAATCCAAAACATATATAAAATAAAACAATTTCATTTAAGATGTATGAATAATTACTGCTTAATATCTCGTGTAACATATTTATTTTTCACACATATATATGTAGTATCAAAAAATTGATCATTGGTAATATGATCAATTTTTGGTAGTTATAATATAATATCACAGCATTATGAATTTCAATATTCCTCTAAGTAAATTCTTTATTTTGATGTTTTGTTTCTTTTTGGAAATTAGATTGTGGGATCCATTGTAAAACCAATATTGCAGGGGTGACCAACTTGTTTGTCATTAAGATCGACTTTATATGTTAACAATGAGTTCGCGATCTACCTTCGAAATTCTTCGTTTGATGAGAGTAGAGATAGGAGCTAAAACCATATATGCCAAAACAACATTAGCTCAAAACGAGATATCCGGCAGCGGCGACGGTTTTTTCCTTTTACTTTCCTGATAAATCTCAAACACAATAATTCACCTCAACTCTCACAACTGTCAATTCATAGGCGCCATGTTGGCATCGTCAGCGAATTTAGAATTTTGTCCAAATGCTCTGCCGCTACCGGCTATTCTGTTTTGAGCCATACTCATCAATAAAGCGAAATTTTGGCTTTAGTTGTCTAGAGAAGGCACTATGCAGTAAGAGAGTCATCCGATAACTTACGAAGATCGACTTCAAATCGTCGCGCGATCGAACAGTTGGCCACCCCTGTTTTATGGTATTGGACGAACGACTATTTATGATATTAAAAAATTCGGGATAAAATTGAGAGATTTGTGAAAGATTTGAACACAAGAGCAATGACAGGAAAGTCTTAATAAACTGAGCATATTCGTTTGTATAATTACATTTTTTTCATTGAATATCCAATAATTCGACAAATCTCTGAAATTCGACAAGCCCGGTCCCATATATGTTGGATTAAATAGACTCTACTGTATTTTTAATTTTGAAAGGCCTCAAAAATATTAGTTATCCCGGGCCTCGCATTTTCTCTGAAAGACACTGCATACAAACTTTAACTGTTATCTTTGAAATCCAAAATCTGACTTTCAAAATTCTATAAATTCGATAATAATAAAGTTTCAAAAATTACCAATTCTTATTAGAATAATTCTACAAATTATTAGTGTCACTTAAAAAAAAAATAGAATATTAACATTAAGCAAATTACAAGTCACAGATCCTGTGTAACATTAATTTTCGAATATTAAGCTACATTCATTTATATATTCTGTACTTAATAATTTAAAAATAATAATTTTTTTTATTATATCAAATACATTTTAATTTAAATTTTTAACAGTGCATGTTCATATGCAATTTTCAAGTTCCTATATATTTTATTTAAAAAATTGCAAGACAAGAAGAAAATTGAAGAAATCGTCATACTGAAATTTTCAAAATGAAAATTTTAACCGACTGTGAATTTATTCAATGACAATTAAAATTTTTACATTTTTGAATAACAATAAAATTTCGTTCGTAGAAAAATTATTTCAACAATTTTTAACAATTGTGTCTATCAGTTTTGGTACATTTCCAAAAGAAAAACTGCGTGTTTGTTGATTGCATATGGTTTTTTAGTTTTTGATAAACGGATTTAGAATTTACAATTAATTTTAACTTTATTTTTCAGATAGTGACGTTTTGATTTCTATTTACTGCTGCCCATGTTTTCTCCAGTTTGATACAATCAAATTATCAACGAAGTAAGATACTATATTTATATAATTCTAAATACGTAGGTTGATTTTGTTTAATAGATATGAGTGCTTTCGAAAATCATCAGATATGGAGGTATATTTGGTTTCCTTTTGGAAAAATTTAGGTGCCTTTTATTTCTTTCAATTTTTTTTTATAATTTTGAACTGTAACTAAATCATTTTAAATGTCTTTATGATTCAATTTGGGCTATATACTGCAGTTTGATACAATCAAATTATCAACGAAGTAAGATACTGCATTTATATAATTCTAAATACGTAGGTTGATTTTGTTTAATAGATATGAATGCTTTCGAAAATCCTCAGATATGGAGGTATATTTGATTTCCTTTGGAAAAATTTAGGTGCCTTTTATTTCTTTCAATATATTTTTATAATTTTGAACTGTAACTAAATCATCTTAAATGTCTTTATGATTCAGTTTGGGCTATATATAATGTTAAAGTTTAAATCACAATGTTCGAATTTTTAAGCTGTATATCTGAAATGTTTAAACTTCATTAGTTGAATTTATTAAATAGATGTTCCTCTGAAGTTTATGTTTATATATAGCACGAAGAAGGAACTAATTCCTATCTAAATTAAGAAAATAAGGAAAATTTTTATTTTTAATAAATTTGAATTTATTATGTAGATGTTCCTCTGAAGTTTATGTTTATATATAGCACGAAGAAGGAATTAGTTCTTATCTAAATTAAGAAAATAAGGAAAATTTTTATTTTTAATAAATTTCTTATTTTGTAAGTAATGGAATATTTAGAATTAATTTTTATTATAAATTCATTTAGTTCTTATCTAAATTAAGAAAATGAGGAAAATTTTTATTTTTAATAAATTTCTTATTCAGTAAGTAATGGAATATTTAGAATTAATTTTTATTATAAATTCACTACTAATAAAATGATGTATAGGTTTAGAAATAAAATAATCGCTTTATATATCCATTTCTTTACCGATATCAAATATTATTTGAAAAATTACATAAGTTTAGATAAAATTTTTGATATTGAATATCAACAATAATTCTGAAAGATTTAACAATGATTCATAAAATTTCATAATAATAGAGAAAATAAAATGATGTATAGGTTTAGAAATAAAATAATCGCTTTATATATCCATTTCTTTACAGATATCAAATATTATCTGGAAAATTACATAAGTTTAGATAAAATTTTTGATATTAAATATCAACAATAATTCTGAAAGATTTAACAATGATTCATAAAATTCCATAATAATAGAGCATGTTAAAAATGAAAAGAACTTGAAGAGGTTGATTTCTAAGAAATAAAAGTTCTAGTGAGTAATATTATCATCAACATTTAGCAATTGCTATATTATCTTAGCTTTTTCCTTTTTATTACAATGCAATAATAATATCATGATTAGTTATTAATTCATTTTTGTTTGTCGAATATATAATAATATGGATTGTTTTAGAATCCTCCACCAGTTGACCAATATCTATGATGGCGATTGCCCGACAGTTAAAGGATAAGAATGAACAGACCGGATCAAGATTATTTTGAAAAATCTAGAAATGTAATATACCAAGTCGATCTTAGATCCAACAGGTGGAATTCTAGCACATTTCTTAATAGTAATTAGTATCTTCATATAATATTATTTGGAATTTCATTAAATGGATATATTGCTATATAGATTCTTCAATAAAATCAAGCTTTATTATCCAGTGCTAGAATAACAGACATTATAAAAGTTTAAGATATTCAAACTATGTAAAAGTACATGAAATTTTCCGAAGAGAGTTCAACCATGATAGGATATTAAAAATGAAAAGAACTTGAAGAGGAATTAAGAGTTGCTTTCTAAGTAATAAAAGTTCTAGTGAGTAATATTATTATCAACATCTAGCAATTGCTATATTATCTTAGCTTATTTTTCCTTTTTATTACAATGCAATAATAATATCATGATTAGTTATTAATTAATTTATGTTTGCCGAATATATAATTATATGGATTGTTTTAGACTTCTCCACCAGTTGACCAATATCTATGATGGCGATTGCCCGAGAGTTAAAGGATAAGTATGAACAGATCGGATCAAGATTATTTTGAAAAATCTGGAAGTGTAATATACCAAGTCGATCTTAGATCCAACAGGTGGAATTCTAGCACATTTCTTAATAGTAATTAGTATCTTCATATAATATTATTTGGAATTTCATTAAATGGATATATTACTATATAGATTCTTCAATAAAATCAAGCTTTATTATCCAGTACTAGAATAACAGACATCATAAAAGCTTAAGATATTCAAACAATAAACTATGTGAAAGTACTTGAAATTTTCCGAAGAGAGTTCAAACATGATCGAGTGTATCATTTATAATTATAGTTTTAAATTTATTATTTACTTTTATATTATATAATGCAATACCCTAGGCATATGAAAAATTTATATATGGCTTTTGTTAAGTATCTTAAGTACTGTAAGGGCCGATCATTCTAGTTCTATCTATCTCAAGAAAGAAGTAACTCTACTTTAGATGTTTATTGTAAAAGAACGGCTCGTAGTTTAATTATTAATTATAATATTATAAGGATCTCAGTTGACTTTCAGTTTAAGTTTACCGAATAACTGCGTGGTAAAGCGGTTGCTTACCATCTAGGGGACCTAGTCTCGAGTTTATCATGTTAAAACGCATTCGTGTTGGTGTCACGTGATACTGCTAACGCCCTATCAATTGTGTCTAAACATGTGAGTGGTGTCACATGATATACTGCTAACACGAATGCGTTGTAACACGATAAACTCGAGACTAGGGTCCCTGGAGGATCCGGGTTCAGTTACGTGTCCCACACCTCCAGCTCTGTTTCTGGGAGTGTCCGGATGCGCCTCGTTGAATCCCATCCTTCATCTGATGCCTGCGGTGGGCTCTAGAATAATCCTGCCGCTTAGTAACATCCAGCTGAAAGCGATGTAAGATATTTAGAGATTCGTTGTTTAAATATTAAATTTATAAGGGCCGATCACCATAGTTTTCCTATCTAAAGAAAGAAGAAACCCTAATCTAGATAATTATTGTAAGAGGACAGCTCATACTTTTAATCATATTAGAATAATATAAAAATATTGTATATACAATTTTGTAATAATCCTTATGTAGATTTTTTTGTTAATAAATTTAATTAGTTGTGTGTTCATTATTTTGACAGAAAACACAGCACTTAAATAACAAACTCATCACTGTAATTCACAAAATCTGAACATTCACTCAATCGCCGCATCCATATCTTAATATAACAAGCATACTACATCTATATAACACAATTACATAACCCAAACACATGCTTCCCAAAATCCAACCTCTGGGTCCTAGTCCCGGGAAGTGGAAACGTCAGTTAATAATTATGGTTATCAATTGGCGGCTGAAGAGGCTCTGGTGCATTTATTATGACTCTAACAATGATATCAAATAGACTTCCGGTCTATAAAACTTTTAACTACACAGAACTAGTCTATTTTGTTTTAAATAGCAAATTTGATAAAGTATATTTGAGGTTTATTTTATATATTATTCATATTTGACATTAATATATCGTGCGATTTTTAGTAATAATTCCCAAGTCGTGTTATTATAATTCACTACTATACATTATTGAAAACATAAAAATAAAATTTTCTTTTTTTCTATGAACATATTACAAAATCTGAGTGATATGTTTTTAGATGATAATATATTTTTCGTAAATACTGTAATCTAAAACGTTATCGAATATTATATATATACTCTATCTAAAAATTTTGTATCTTTTGCCGGAATGTGTGTAATTGTGGGGAAATATCTCTCCATAAGGACGTTGCAGATTGTGCAGTTATGTATGAATGAGAGAATAACAATAAACTCTGAAAAGAGATGAAAGCGTATGGCTCTTAAAACAGTGAAAAATGCATCCTTTTCGATCAGCTGGAGAATCTTATCATTACCTTTATCTCAAAGATCTAATTTTTAGAAGGCAAGCAAATCTTATAAGATCACAGGCGTTTTCCAGAAATTTCTTTATAAATCATTCAATTAATTAAGTGATACATTATTTCTCAAACTTGACTTCCCAGCAGTCCTCTTTTTAAAAAGAATAAACTCGTGATCTCTAGCCAGCGCTGTATTTACCTTCCTTGAGGCCCGAGGCGCTGTTAGATTGCGGGGACTCAACCAGAGTAAGAATTTTTTTAAATGCATATATTTATGAATGAAATTATTAGGGCAGATAAAGGGTAAATTATTATTAAAAGATTAAAGGTAAATTATTGATGAAAGATATTGAAGCGATAAACTATGTTTTATATTTTAAAACAATTCTTTTGACCTCATTTCATGGCAAGAAAAATAACTGCTTTGTTATGAATCTTGGTATATTGTTAATGTGAACTCAATGAAGGCCAAAATTGTTTTGATTTTTATTTATAATAATATCAAGCATCATATTATATTGTAATTTTTGAAGTAAAATTCATAAGTTAAAAGTTTCTGTCAAATTTAACTTTTGGAGCTCCTATATATCAGAAAGTGCAGCAATAAATTAAGAAAATAATATTAATTTGTTTTTATATCTATTTCGAGTAACAATTTATCCAAAAAATACAAAATTTAGCTATGCATCAGCATAGCTAAATTTTTAGATGACTATTTCGTTATAGATGAGTTTCTAAGCAAAATATAGTAAAAGTGCTGATGGCATCAATAAAAAAATAGTAGAACATTGCTATTCATTTTTTAATTAATATGGAAGTGGAAACGTCAGTTAATAATTATGGTTATCAATTGGCGGCTGAAGAGGCTCTGGTATATTTATTATGACTCTAACAATATGAAATAGATTTCCGTCCTATAAAATTTTTAACTACACAGAACAAAAGTCTATTTTGTTTTAAATAGCAAATTTGATAAAGTATATTTGAGGTTTATTTTATATATTATTGATATTTGACATTAATATATCGTGCGACCTTTAGTAATAATTCCCAAGTCGTATTATTATAATTCACTACTATGCATTATTGAAAACATTTATGTATTGATATTTGACATTAATATATCGTGCGACCTTTAGTAATAATTCCCAAGTCGTATTATCATAATTCACTACTATGCATTATTGAAAACATAGAAATAAAATTTTCTTTTTTCTAAGAACATATTACAAAATCTGACTGATATATTTTTAGATGATATATTTTTCGTTTTCTCGCGCTAACCGAATAACGGTATCAATTTTTTAAGTCACGCTATTCGAAGTCGCGCTAATCGAGGCCTATCTGTACTGTAATGTAAAACGTTATCGAATATTATATATATATACTCTATCTAAAAATTTTGTATCTTTTGCCGGAATGTGTGTAATTGTGGGGAAATATTTCTCCATAAGGACGTTGCAGATTGTGCAGTTATGTATGAATGATAGAATAACAATAAACTCTGAAAAGTAATGAAAGCGTATGGTTCTTAAAACAGTGAAAAATGCATCCTTTTTTCGATCAGCTGGAGAATCTTATCATTTATACCTCTATCTCAAAGATATTTTTACCTCTATCTCAAAGATCTAATTTTTAGAAGGCGAGCAAATCTTATAAGAATACAGGCGTTTTCCAGAAATTTCTTTATAAATCATTCAATTAAGTGCTATATTATTTCTCAAACTTGACTTTTCAGAGTCCTCTTTTAAAAAAGCAAATAAACTCGTGATCTCTAGCCAGCGCTGTAGTTACCCTCCTTTAAGTCCGAAGTGCTGTTAGATTGCGGGCTATATTATTTCTCAAACTTGACTTTTCAGAGTCCTCTTTTAAAAAAGCAAATAAACTTTGATCTCTAGCCAGCGCTGTAGTTACCCTCCTTTAAGTCCGAGGTGCTGTTAGATTGCGGGGACTCAACCAGAGAAAGAATTTTTAAAAATGCATATATTTATGAATGAAATTATTAGCGCAGATAATGGGTAAATTATTATTTAAAGATAAAGGGTAAATCATTATTAAAAGATGAATGAAATTATTAGCGCAGATAATGGGTAAATTATTATTTAAAGATAAAGGGTAAATTATTATTAAAAGATTAAGGGTAAATTATTGATGAAAGAGTATTATATTTTAAAACAATTCTTTTTCTCTCATTTCATGGCAAGAAAAATAACTGCTTTGTTATGAATCTTGGTATATTGTTAATGTGAACTCAATGAAGGCCAAAATTGTTTTGATTTTTATTTATAATAATATCAAGCATCATATTATATTGTAATTTTTGAAGTAAAATTCATAAGTTAAAAGTTTCTTTCAAATTCAACTTTTGGATCTCCTATATATCGTCGATGTCGTAATTCTGGTAATTTATCAGATAGAAGTTACTTTAACGATCTATAATCACTTGAAGAAAGTGACTTTATTTCCAGATATAGCCTCGAAAAGAACAACGTTCGAATATTATTACATCGAATAGGTCATAAACTACAACCTTTAACTTTAGGTTACCTGAATTCAGTACAATACCTAAATACCGCCCCGGGGCCATATTTAGAGATTACACTACATTTACAATATGGCTGAATATGGCGCCGACCACGTTGTGAATTGCAACAAGCGAACTAGCATTTGAAAGCATCATACGGAGAGGTCTTACACACAAATTTACTGATTTACATTATAAAAAATAGGTAGATGAACACTATTATAAATGTTTGTCAAGAAAAACTTACCTTTCCCAGTGATTTTCGATGATCAAAAAGGAGCACAACACAAATATTTCGTAACGGTCACTACTCAACTGCTGGAAGCTAACAGTGTTAATTGTATATATTGCCGTCAGACTTCACCATCTGCCAAACGATATATGGCAGGAGGCCATATTTAGAGGTGGGACCATATTTGGAGGTTTACCCTTATTCATTTTTTAATTAATATGCTTAATGAGGATATGAATAAAGTATTCTTCCTAGTAAATTAATTTTAATTTACTAGGAACATTGCTATGAGTTTACTAAAATCAGTGATTTTTGAGCAATCACTAATAATTAATTTGCTTAATGAGGATATGAATAAAGTATTCTTCCTAGTAAATTAATTTTAATTTACTAGGAAGATTGCTATAAATTTAAATCTGTGATTTTTGAACAATCACTAATAATAAATTTCTCTCAGAATACCAATTTAGAGTAACTCTACATCTCACTCGAAGTTAGCATCCAAGTTGAGTTAGCCAACTCGCGAGTTTACTCGCCTTTCAGAATACGGCCGTAAGGGTAAATTATTGATGAAAGATATTGAAGCGATAAACTATGTTTTATATTTTAAAACAATTCTTTTGACCTCATTTCATGGCAAGAAAAATAACTGCTTTGTTATGAATCTTGGTATATTGTTAATGTGAACTCAATGAAGGCCAAAATTGTTTTGATTTTTATTTATAATAATATCAAGCATCATATTATATTGTAATTTTTGAAGTAAAATTCATAAGTTAAAAGTTTCTTTCAAATTCAACTTTTGGATCTCCTATATATCAGAAAGTGTAGCAGTAAATTAAGAAAATATTATTAATTTGTTTTTATTCACTTTTTGCTAATATCTATTTCGAGTAACAATTTATCCAAAAAATACGAAATTTAGCTATGCTGATGAATAGCTAATTTGAAGCATAGCTAAATTTTTAGATGACTCTTTCGTTATAGATGAATTCCTAATTTGTTTTTATTCACTTTTTGCTAATATCTATTTCGAGTAACAATTTATCCAAAAAGTACGAAATTTAGCTATGCTGATGCATAGTTAAAATTGAAGCATAGCTAAATTTTTAGATGACTATTTCGTTATAGATGAATTTGTAACTTAGATGAGTTTCTAAGCAAAAGAAAAATGCTGATGGTATCAATAATAAAATAGCAGAGCATTGGGTATTCATTTTTTAATTAATATGCTTAATGAGGATATGAATAAAGTATTCTTCCTAGTAAATTAAAATTAATTTACTAGGAACATTGCTATAAATTTACTAAAATCTGTGATTTTTGAACAATCACTAATAACAATATCTTAATGAGGATATGAATAAAGTATTCTTCCTAGTAAATTAATTTTAATTTACTATGAGCATTGCTATGAATTTACTAAAATCGGTGATTTTTGAACAATCACTAATAATTAATTTTAAAAACAACTAACATAAATTTATACCATTATCTGAGTAAGGAAATCCGTTCTTTGATTATATTTAAAGTTTATTTAACAATTTTTAAAATATTAAGTATATTTTAAAAGTATACTTAAGTATCTTTTTTAAGTAAAAAGATAAATTTAAAATATTGTACTTAAAAAGATAGGCACTGTTTGTACTCACATAAAAACAGTTTCTATCAGAGGGAGGCAAGAAAGGCGGCTGCCACTCAATTTTCGCAATTTTACTAACTTTTTACCATTGCATATTTGTCAATTTTGGCATTTTAAATGTTAGTAAGCTTCTATGAAATAAATAAATGTTATAATTAAATAAATATTAAATATCATTATTTTTATTTTCTTGTCCACAGTTTTACAGTTAAGTCTCTGTAGTCTGATACTTCGCCATCCGACACTCCCAGTAGTCCGACAGTCTACGAACCGTCGCATCGTCCACAAAATTTTCTTTTCACAACTTGTCGATGTGAAAGAGAGAGACAGAGAAAGAGCTATTCGTTCGTTGCGCAGGCATTATATAGTCAGACTCATTTTTAAAGCTGAATACACTATTTATTGTAAAATAATGTTTTTACTGTATCTGTGTTTGTTATCTCTTTTTACATAATGTTAGAAATCGGAAAAATGTTATAATTGAATAAATATTAAATATCATTATTTTTATTTTCTTGTCCACAGTTTTAGTTAAGTCTCTGTAGTCCAATACTTCGCCATCCGACACTCCCAGTAGTCCGATAGTCTGCGAACCGTCGCACCGCCCACATGAAATTTTCACAACTTGTCGATGTGAAAGAGAGAGAGAGAGAGAGAGAGAGAGAGAGAGAGCTATTCGTTCGTTGCGCAGGCATTGTAGTCAGACTCATTTTTAAAGCTGAATACACTATTTACTGTAAAATAATGTTTTTACTGTAGAGACAGAGAAAGAGCTATTCGTTCGTTGCGCAGGCATTATATAGTCAGACTCATTTTTGAAGCTGAATACACTATTTATTGTAAAATAATGTTTTTACTGTATTTGTGTTTGTTATCTATCTTTACATAATGTGAAAGTGAAAAACGAAAACATAAGACATTGACTGGTAGTCGAAAAGGCAGAAATAATTAAGAAATTGTCATTAAGATCGACTTTATATGTTAACAATGAGTTCGCGATCTACCTTCGAAATTCTTCGTTTGATGGTGAGAATAGAGATAGGAGCCAAAAACCACATATCCCAAAACGACATTAGCCCAAAACGAGATATCCGGCAGCGGCGACGGTTTTTCCTTTCACTTTACTGATAAATCTCAAACACAATAATTCACCTCAACTCTCACAACTGTCAATTCAAAGGTGTCATATTGAATAATTCACTTCAACTCTCACAACTGTCAATTCATAGGCACCATGTTGGCAATCGTCGGCAATTTTAGAATTTTGTCTAAATGCTTTGCTGCTACCGGCTATTCTGTTTTGGGCCATACTCAACTCTGCTGCTACCGGATATTCTGTTTTGGGCCATACTCAGTAATAAAGTGAAATTTTGGCTTTAGTTGTCTAGAGAAGGCACTACGCTGCTACCGGCTATTCTGTTTTGGGCCATACTCAGCAATAAAGCGAAATTTTGGTTTTAGTTGTCTAGAGAAGGCACTATATAGTAAGAGAGACGTCCGATAACTTACGAAGATCGACTACAAATCGTCGCTTGGGCCATACTCAGCAATAAAGCGAAATTTTGGTTTTAGTTGTCTAGAGAAGGCACTATGTCTAGAGAAGGCACCAGTCTAGAGAAGGCATATAGTAAGAGAGTCGTCCGATAACTTACGAAGATCGACTACAAATCGTCGCCCGATCGACCTGTTGGCCACTCTTCAATATTGGAATCTTCTAGGATAGAGATGATTAAGACGTGGTCAGCGAGCCACGTCTTGACCATCTCTATCCTAGAAGTATTTCATTCAAATTGGATAATATTTAAGCGAAATATTGCCCAAATTATGTAAATATTTTTCCTCTTAGTACGTCAATAATATTGAAACGATGTCGATAATTTCCATAGATTTGGTTCTCCAATGGATATAAATAATATTTGTGAATTTCATCAAAATAATATAATTATTCGCGTTAGAGTACTAACAACGAACAATGGACATACAGATGAACAAATCTAAATCATATATCGTTTTATTTCATTTAGTTATGGAAAGATCAAAACTGAAAATAAAATAATTTTTTTATTAAAATAGTTTTTTTTTCATTTTACCATTTTAAATTAGAAAATATAAAATTGCAATTAAAACTATGTATTAAATTATTTTAAATTAGCTTCCTATTTTCTGCATCTTACAATTGTTCTAATTAAGAAAATCAATTATTTATAAAATAAAATAAAATTTAAATCATTACAATTTATTCGAATATTTTTCAAGATCGAAAATGTAATCAAATTTAGATAAACAAATTTAAGATGTTTAATAATATTTAATATTAATATGAGGACGAAACAGAGCTAAAAGATATTAAGGTCGTTAAAGACGATTATATAAATCCCAATTGGATTCATTAGAAATGATTTAAAGCTATGAGTAAGTTGGAAAGGATTTTGATACGAAGAAAATCCTTTACGCGCGTATAAAGAGCTACATACTATAGAAAAGTAAACTTTTTAAATCTTCATCTATACATTTATATTTATTATAATTTTTGTACATTATTTAAAATCAAATTTAGATTTGAAAAATATCTTTTTTTTTGTAGTTGTTATTAGAGTAACATCGTAAATAGTCGTCTAATGATTTGTACGCGATTTTTTATGAATTTAAAACATTTTCTTGTGCATAATCTGTAAAAACACAATACATTAATCGGCACGAACAAAGTCTTTAAAGAGGCTTTGAAGAAGAGATTTCAACAATAAATTTTTGGCCATTAAAAGTACTTTTGTTCGCATTTGAATATATATAGGCATTTCTTAAAAAATACTTTACTGAAACAAATTAAAGAAGAATTAAACAAGAAGAATAAAAAGAAAAATAATAACAATCGATGCTAACAAACATTTTTTCTTAGTATTTAAACTTTTAAAAATTAACTGTCTTTAATTTTAGCTTATCATTTCCTATAGATTACTATTAAGTAAATAATATGATGCAAAATAATAATTCATTAAATATATTAGTTTGTATATACATTATAAATCGATATAAATAAACTCGAATGTTAATCAATATATAAAAAATAACCTGGCTAGTTATCATATAAATTGTCTTCAATATAATAATAAAAAATGAAACTCAATCAATATCGTGATGTAATATGAGACTTCATAAAAAGTAAAATTTCAATTATATTTCTAAATAGTATATTATTAATAGTTTTCAAAAATTGAAAATTTTTTTTTTTAAATTATCAATTTCACATGATTTTAAATAAGAAAATATATTTATAAAATATAATTAATCCTAATTTAAATGCGTTTTTTAATTAAGAATTAATACTATATTAAGAATAATTTAGTGTTTATTATATTTTGATATTATTAATTTATTATTTATAATATCGCCATATAATAATATATTTTACTAAATTTGAACCGTTATTTAGATCTCTAAATTTACTTTTTCCATCAATATTTATGTCTATCGTGTTTTAAAAATTAACTGTCTTTAATTTTAGCTTATCATTTCCTATAGATTACTATTAAGTAAATAATATGATGCAAAATAATAATTCATTAAATATATTAGTTTGTATATACATTATAAATCGATATAAATAAACTCGAATGTTAATCAATATATAAAAAGTATCCTGGCTAGTTATATAAATTGTCTTCAATATAATAATAAAAAATGAAACTCAATCAATATTTTATGATGACTTCATAAAAAGTAAAATTTCAATTATATTTCTAAATAGTATATTATTAATAGTTTTCAAAAATTGAAAATTTTTTTTTTTAAATTATCAATTTCACATGATTTTAAATAAGAAAATATATTTATAAAATATAATTAATCCTAATTTAAATGCGTTTTTTAATTAAAAGTTAATACTATATTAAGAATAATTTAGTGTTTATTATATTTTGATATTATTGATTTATTATTTATAATATCGCCATATAATAGTATATTTTACTAAATTTAAACCGTTATTTAGATCTCTAAATTTACTTTTTCCATCAATATTTATGCCTATCGTGTTTTGGAATTCCGAAGAAACACTAGTAGTATAGATTAAAACACTTGAATCCAACGAAAAAACGATTCAATTTTTCCTATTGATATTTTTAATAAATTTATGTTGTAGTATTATATAAACCTGTATATGACAGAAATAAATGAACCATACGTCCATACCTCTTCAAGCGACGTAAATATTTATGGCAGCTTGGTCACTGTAATTTTTTTCTTGACTAAGTGGGCGAATTGTAGTCCTGTCAATGACCCGCTTAAATCAAAAGATGCAAACTCTTCAGAATGGCCATCAACAGCATGGGCTCAGACCATCAAGTACTTTCAAACCGATAGATTCAGATTAAACTCTATGGATGAAAAGCCACAGTGTTTTCAAATAGTCAAACTAACCGACAATACAATAAAATCGGGCTAAATTAAAATATCTATTGAATTTTAGGCCTTCTTATTGGATCCTCCATTTTGAATTCGAAAAAAATTTATTGATTCATAATCTGTAGCTCCAAAAAATTTCCATATAGGCCTACTAATTTTAGTCAAAATAGGACTAAAAATTAAAAATCTGTCATTGGGGGACGCCATTTTTATGACACTTTTTAAGTATAATTTTTTTTTAAACTAATATGTGAAAGAATATTTTTTCAGCATGAAACACTCATATGATCGAGGAATAATGATTTTTTAAGCCATAAAATTAATATTAGAGATTTAGTTTCCCACTCTGAGATGGAATTTCCAATTGCCATATTTTTGCCGAACCAGTTCAGTAGTCCCTCTCTATAACATCTTCAAATTTCAACTTTCTAGATCTCAGGGAATTACTCAAATTCATGCAGATATATATATATATATATATGGCAGGTAAGCGTTTTATATACGATATATAGATTTAGAAAAGTCTCACAATGTTATTCATGACCATCAGATTTCAAGTTTATTATTGCGATATTTTAATTATATACGTTTTTTCCTGTAAAACATTCCAATAAGATAAAAGAGAAAACTTAGATTTTGAATAAAGCAAAATATAAAATAAAAATATAAAATTAATGAAAAACTATAAAGAACATGGAGCGAATGCATATTAATTCAATTTATCCATTTATATTCTTCTCTGAAAAATTGATATTTTTTAAAATAGTTTTCTTTCTTCAAACATTTTTTGGCTTACTTGTTAGATGAAGAAATAGATTATAAAATTTCATTAGTAAAATAAAAATAATTTTTCTAATTTTTTAAATTTATTTATTAAAAAGTGAATTTTCCTATAATATATTTAATAAATAATATTATATAAAATTAAAAAGTGAATTTTCCATGTTTTTAATTTTTAAAAACAAAATTTTCTTATTTATAAATTAAAAAGAAAATTTTATTATAGTCTGTATAGTGAAAGTTCGCCTCTAGAAAGAAACGTCACATGTGATGTAGCATTTAAATCAATCACAAGGAAAAAAAGGATATCGCTTAGCTCTTCCTATTAATCAATGATATTTAGTGACAATAGAAAATCGTTATTCTTTGAATGTTTGTTTAAGGCAGTAAAATAAATCTTTCCTTATTTTTTAAATTTAATAATCGATTTTTTAAAAATTTATTTTTATTTCGACCGATTATTTATTGTAAAATAATGAAGTAATTTATTTTCATTGCGTCTTTTTTATTAGTTTTTTATTTAATATACAGTATTAAAAAGGTTAAATGTTCGATATTTTTGTTTTGTATATAATGTATTGTAGCTAACTCTTTTGACAAAATTGTATGGTGTTGGAAAGCACTTAAAGACAATAACAACGAATTCTGAAGTCAAAACACGAAACTTAAATATATATCAACTGTTCTTGATAAGACTATACTAAAGACTCGCTACTTATTGATTAAAAATGAAAGGAAAACTTTCAACAAAAGATTAAATCATCGTTTGATAAACCGGTCATTCAATAACAACATCAATTTTCTTTCCACTCAATAAAATATATTAATAATTTTTTAATATATCTGTTCTCATGAATCAATAGCAAATATTACTATTACTACTAAAGGATTAAAAAAGTTTCTTAATACAATATGGAATTTATTGATTCGGTAAAATATTAATCTGAATAGAATGGCCATAATATGCATAACATTTCGTATTAAATATCATTCTAAACGAGCTGATGAAGAAATTTATTTCAATATTTTATAAAAATAAATTAAAAGTCTGTAATGCAGATATTATTCCGTTTCTTCTATTGTTCTTCTCTAAAATTTATAGTTTTTACTGTATCGTGAAATCAGTTGGATTGACCGCGGGGAACCATATCAACTCAGAGGAGCCGAAATCAAATTCAGCACAGCTTAAAAATTTATGAGTAGACAGGACAGTAAATTTCCATATTTTATAATGTAGCTGATCCTTCTGTGTGTACAGAGATTGAATGATCTCGCCATTAGTAATCAGATAAAGATTGGAAAGTGGTGCTAAAAATAATGTATATTATCAATAGTTTTTCTATTATTCTTACTTAGTTCAGATAAATTTTAGTATTTCAAATAATAATTGCTAAAAACAAAAATTTAAACCTACATTTCATAATGAAAATACTCACTTCCTACAAATACAAATAGGAATTCCTATATAAAAATAGGTATTCCTAGTTTACAAATAGGAAGATAATTCTTATGATAATTTTTTTTTTATAATAGCAGCTAATGTAATTGTTATTATTATTATTAGTAGTAATAAGCCTAGAAATAGAATAATGTTATAGAATTAAAATCATACAGATTTTCTCTGAAAAATGCAAATTTTCAAAGTATAAATTATTATTTGGCAAACATCATTTTTGGGAGATGTTTCTGATGCTTGAAGCAATTTACTGCTTTTCTCGACATGAAAGTTTCAAGAAAAGTAAGAAACAGACACAACTAGTTGTTAAATCTGTCAACGAAGTTGTGGGTGTGTTCCTGACATAGCTTGACAACGGAAAACTTTACTTCCACACTATAATATCCTGTTCAAAGAGGCATGACAAGAAATCAATAAAGTAAAAACCATTGCTATACATTTGATACTTTTAACGCTGTTTTTTCTTGACTACCCTTATCCTATTTTTAAATTTTATTGATAAATAAATAAACTTTTAGATTTTGAGAATTTAGTATTGAATAAATCACTTTTTAAAGCTTTTTTAAAGGCATAAAAAAGGGAAAATATCTAATATATAAGTTCTCTTGAAAAAGGTTTTTTCTTTCTTAAAATTTCTTTAAAAATATTTTATTATAAATAATGTTTTCATTTTAATTCATTATTTTACATTGATGTAATTCTCAAATTATTAGAATAAAAATATTATATATTAATTATATATTTAAAATTGGATTGTTATCTAAAATTTTAATTATAAAAGTAATCAACCATGTTGGTTGATTACTTTTATAATTAAAATTTTAGATAACAATCCAATTTTCAATATATAATACTCTATATGAAAATTTTATAAACTATATTATCAACGAAAAGTTTCAACATTTTAAACGACTAAAACTTTTTATTATTTTAATAATTATTTTTAATATTTATATTGTATATAATTGCTAAATATTAAAAACATTTTCTTTATACGAATTTATAAATATTCGTGATTATTATCATTTTGCATCATTGCATCTATTGTATAGTTTGGCAATGATGTAAAAAAATAGTATGCGCAAATTTTTATTTTTTATTTGTTAAAATAATTGTTTATTTGTAATATTTCATTTTAAAAATATCTACTTAAAAGATAGTTCAGAAATATATAAAAGCTTAAAAAGTAACTTGATTTTTTTTAAAATAAATACAGGGAATCCCTTGATTAGTGCGGATTTGAATAATGCGGTTTTGATTAGTGCACAAAAGAATTTGAGATCCTCCCTTAATATATGCGGTGCCATATTTGATTAGTGAGCTTCAATAAGTGTGATTTTTTTTGCAAACCCTAGGAAGCGTTGCCAACTGAATCTCGGGGATTGTAGTCTACATGATTAGAGCACTGCAATAAATTCATTTATTTATTTTTTTAATTCTGTCAATATTATGACTTTCATCATGTAATTATTATATTTCAAATTTGTTCGTAATTTTATTTATTAATAAATTGAGCGTGAATGGCTTCATTTGTAATTTTATTTATTAAGAAATTTAGCCTGAATGGCAACTACCTAATAATAGCCATTACAATATTATATAGCCAGCCTTGCCTTCAGTTCCTTTCCAATATTCGATGTCTACGGACGTGCAATTATTTTATACAAAATTTATGCAATTTTGTAATTTTTTTTTGTGAAAAATAAATTTTAATTCTTACTATAAAATTTTAAATACCTATACATATTCCTCAATGATTTAAAGTACATGTAATGCAAAATAGATACGTTTTGAGAGAGGAAAAAATACATGTTTATAATTTTGATATTTTCTAGGATTCATTATAATTATTCATATTGGTTTTTTAGTTTGATTAGTGAGGTTTTTATATATGCAGTGTATTGCGAGGATTTATTAAATACACTAATCAAGGGATTCCTGTACAGTTCATTTAAAGTAAAAAATATTAAACAGAAAAAGTTTACAGAATTTATTTTGCACTCTTCCTGATTCTTCTATTAATTTATAATATTCTAAATTTCATGCATTTTCTTTTAAAACTTTAATCACATAAAATATCATTAGCATATTCTATATTTATTTCTTTAAATATTAATTTCAGTATTTAAAAATTTTTAATTAAAAATAATTATTTAAAAACTAATTGTGAATTTCAGAATACATTATATATCTTTTTTTGAAGCTTGCAGAAGTTTATATCTATGTAAGCATCTATTTGGAAACTTATAAAACTTTAAACTTTTTTGATGGAACCGATGCCAAGTTATTCACCAGTTTAAAGTCTTCAATATGTTCTCATACAGAGATCGATAAAAAAATCTTGATGTACTTAAGAGTTCTATCAAGTTCAAATAATAGGTTTTTGATCCTAGAATTTACTGCTAAGATTTTGAGGCGAAAGTTTTGCTGTAGTCGTGAAGAAGCTATTAGTTTATTTCAGTTTTAGAACTATCAGCATGAAAATGAAACATGAGCAACTACATATAAACATCCACACATTTTTATATATACGAAATGAAAGCGACCGAATAAATTGAACGGAATTATTCTATGGTAAATAATTTATCACAATTGTTGTGCAATTTTTTATTTCCTCATGTAAAATTTTTATTTTGTATTTTTTGTATTTTACCGCAATTTGGCGTTAATTCAAGTTCGTACTAATGTTTATAAACTTTTCAAAATTCGAAATAATAGTTTTTAAAATAATAATAAATAATAATAATCATTAAGTGAATTAAATGATGAAATATCACGAAATATTGTATTTCAAAATACTGAAAGGCTTTTTTTAGTTTTCTGTTATCTAGAAAAGAATTCATACATATTTTTCAGTGAAAATTTTCAAGAATCAATTAAAAATGATATGTTTATAGAATTATTATTGTAATTTGCATTCATAATACATTTCATTACAGTTTCATTAATAATTTCATTCTTTAGCATAAAGTACTTATTAAATTATATATTTTTAAAATATCTCATAAATATTATTTATAATTACTCAATGCAGTAATAATATAACTTTGTACTTATTCTATTTTTGCATAGCTAATTATCATTTAAAAAAATAGTTATTTCAACAATATTTAAATGAAAGATAAGTTTATACTGATTTCAATCATAAACAAGCAGTAAAGTAAAAATTAAGAGAATTGGAACCAAAGAATATTGTATTCAATAAAGGAATTAACAGTTTTATGGAAAACTCTACAGTAATATTAAATCAAAATAAAATGTTTTATTTTATTTCAAAGTTTTCGTTGCAGAAAATATTTTTATAGAAAATTTTATTTTGAAAATAATTTTTTTTTTGTGAATTTATTTTCAATATTCTCAATGTTTATATAGTATTTGCAATTTTATTTAAAACTTTATATTGGTTAAAAGTTTCAAAGTTTGTTGAAAAAGTTTTAATACAAATATTACATATAGTATAAAAAATCTTCTATTAAAGTTAATGTTTACATTCGGGAATGTTGTTCTATAAAAATGAATTCAGAAAACATGTAAAAACACATTTAATAAAAATAGAAATATTAATTTCAATTACTATGTATGCTAAAAATCATTGAAATATTGATTATTTTTAGCATACATGGTCCTCTATAAGATCCAAATAATACTGATGAATTTCATTAATACATGATACATGATACATGATTAATTTCATTAATACATTAATACATGATGTCGTATTAACAGCAGAAGTGCAATCACATATCATCCAATACCGATCATTATTATTATCTGATTGGACAAAAAGTTCTCGTACTTTTGGATGCCATTTTATTTACAGAAAATTTATTTAGCCAAGAAAATATGTACAGAATTGACTTCAATCATCAATGTAATCACCGTTGTTGTTGACCACTTCCTGCCAACGCTTATGCAAGGAATGGATGTCATCTCGATAAAACTCTGGCGGTTGCGACTCGAAGTTGGTAAGGCTGGCCTCCAAGTCGGCTTCATTGTTGAACTCCTTGCCAGCCAGGTGACGGTCGAGCGCGGCGAACAGGTGGTAATCGGAAGGTACAATGTTAGGGATATACGGCGGGTAGGACAAGACCTCCCAGTTCAGGTCCAGTAGCTTCTGGCGGGTCTGCCTAGCCAAATGTGGTCATGCATTGTCATGCAGCAGGATGGTGTTCTGGTGTTCCGGTAGCTTCTGGCGGGTCTGCCTAGCCATATGTGGCCGTGCATTGTCATGCAGGATGATTTTCTGGTGTTCCGGGTGGGTCTCCGTCAGTTTCTGCTGCAGACGGTCGAGTTGTTCGCAGTAGAGAGTTGCGTTGATGGTTGTATTTTGCGGCAGCAACTCGTACATGATGATTCCTTTAGAATCCCAAAAGACAGAAAGCATGATCTTCTTGGGATGCAATGGTTGCTGATTTCCACTTTTGAAGCGTTTGTACCAATCGTATGCAATTCTTCTGGCGACAGTGTCCGGGCAGAACGCAGCATTGATGTTGTTGATAGAATTGGCTGCTTTTTTGTTGGAACGATAGTCATAAAGGAGGAGCAGGAGAACTTCTCTTTGGTTAGCGGATATTGGTTGGTCGTGGTAAAGTTGAGTGAGAGGACTGGATTTGGTATTTTCTTATAGCACGTATCCCGACCTGTTTATATACTACCATGGAACATTCTGGAATGTTTCAGAAAAAAGTTGTTCTAGAAAGTTCCAAAAAATGCGAGAACTTTCTGTTCAATCAGATAAAAATGAAATTAGTTAATTTTTAAAAATTAAAGAAACATAAAATTGAGTAATGGAAAGTGTCATATGAACACTATACCAATCTTGATTAACTTTTCGTTCTCCTATTTCCTCTCCACCTCCTTTGACGCCTTTACAGATCACATCGTTCAAACAATTTCGGTAAAATTTGGGATATAATTATTCATATTTCTTAGATTACTTGAGGTCTATGAAAACTGTATTTCGACTTAATCGGAATTAAAAATAAAGAGCGTATTTAATGATATACTAACATACTGTCGTTAGAATATCTTTTTTTTTTTTTTTCAGAAAAACTGTTTTACATCTGAAAAATAAGTGCTATCCAATCATAAACATGTAATATATAAAAAATAAGAGAATTACTTTATTGGGAAATTAGACATTTGTTACAATGTAGGTACAGATACTTGGCTGACGATTTAAGATAATAAAGAAACAGCCAAAATACCAGCATATAAATTGTAACAAATAGCCTACTTATACTACTTATACTATCCTAATATTATAATTTGCTTATTTTTTGTGTATATCAGTTTTTTTTAATTGGATATAAACACTTCAAGAAAAAATTAAGAATTAAGAATCAATTTTATAACTCTATTTAATTTCCATTCTCAGTTATATTACTTCATAAATAATTTTTTATCACTAAATTTTAAGATATAAAAAATAGATAATAGATAAGATATTAAAATAAATTCAAATTTAAAATTCTTTAAAATCCAAAATTATTTTTAGTTATTTTCGGAATAAATAATATTAGAATAATTAATAATATATCTCTCATTAATGTTGCTTTCCATTCGGTTAAAAGCCTCATTTAACCCGCTTTTCACCTAAACGGGAGACACTTTCATGCCCATCACTGGCACCCATACCACTGGTGGGATCAGCCATTAATTGGAAGATGGAGTTCAACGACTCGGACCAGAACCCTCCTGAAAACACTGAAAGTGTAAAAATCGGAAATTGAACCCAAATCCACTTGGGTGGAAGCATACCACGCCCTCCTGAAAAGACTGAAAGTGTGGAAATCGGAAATTGAACCCAAATCCACTTGGGTGGAAGCATACCATGCTTCCACAAAAAGAATCTAAAGCCCCACAAAATAGAATTAGCGCCTTCAAGATTTATTAGCATATTTATAAGATGGCAGTAGACATTATATTGTCAACACTGTCAAAATGAATCCGGGATTGAATTATTTCGGGGTCGTAAAAAAAAATCTTAATATTTCAAATTTTGATTCGAATTTGATTGTTCGAAGTTCTTCAATTGACAGGATAGCTTACGAATTTTAGCTATGGATGGAGCCATTTCCCAATTTATTTGTTACTAAGCCGTGCTCAGGCCATTTACATTTATGGAGAAGTTAACCGGAATTATAGGGGATGTAAATCTATATGCTGAGCCCGGTCCTTCTGTATAAATTATTCAAGAGATGGGATCTGCAATCAAATCCAGCTCCTCTGGGTAGGCCGATACGTTTTAATGCGGCAAATCTGGTCGATGGTAGCAGAGCCGTAAGTAGGGTATGCAGCACCTGTGGCAAGGGTCAAACTTGCGCCCCCCATTTTTCATTTAAAGATAAAAATGTTGAAACTGAATTATCTCCATCAAAATGAGTTGATTTTGAATCTGTTGTAAGATATTTGTTTGAATGAGCAAATAGATTTGTACAGATTCCTTTTTATTACTTTTCTTTAAGCCTTTCCATGAATTTTCACTGAAGAGGCAGAAACCGAATGAATCATGGTCATCATCAGAGACAAAAACTTTTACTTTATAAATAAAAATAGCACCCCTTCTTGAACTGGCGCCTTTGTTTGGGGTCAACTTGTCCGCTCTACCCTGAATTACCTTTTCTAAGAAATAAAATGAAAGAAAAACATAACGCTATGTCTGTGAATGTTTATCGAAAAAGTCATTTGCTTGCAAATAACGGAAATAAATTAAAAAATTTGCGCTTCTAATCAAGCTGCGACCGTAGCGAATGCCGCTTTCTCCACGCCCTAGTTACGGTCCTGGATGGTAGTTTATGGTTAGAATACTATTGTGATTTCGGATAATAATTCTTGGATCGATCTCAGGACTTTAAAGATGACATCGTCGGATAAGTGGCATAACTATTACGTCTTTATAGTGTAATCTTGAATGCAACTTCATTTAATATATCATCATCATTCTATGTTATTATGACAGCAATACGACGCAACAATCAATGACATTATAAAGAGCATTGATATAAGTCATCTTAACTATAACAATGAAGCCACAAACATGCAACAATAAATTTGTGATTAACAAACAGATGAGTGAATATAATTGTTCATATATAAACATGGGAAAATTACGTGAGAGAAATATCAAACTTTGTGGCTAGCATTACATAATCTTCATTAATCTATTTTTCGAAGGAAAAGGAGGGTTATAAAATCACAATCTTCTGTTGTGTGTCGTTCACTAATAACTTTTTAACTAATTTAGCAGATTTTAATGAAATTTGATAGCGTTATTCTATCATTAAAGATCGCCTCGATGTAGCATAATTTAATCTTACAGGATTGTATTTAATTTTTACGAAAATTTTTTATATATTTGATAATAGATGGCGATAAATGTTAAATAACGCAAGGTAACATGTGACACATCTGATTTGCTTATATAACTTTTAGAACGTAATATAATTAAGTTATTATTTATATAAATTAATGAATAATTTAATTGCATTTAAATCTTATCAAATAGTATTCTGTATGTTAACTAGTATATACTATTACTAATAATAATAACTATATAAATATATTAGTAGAACATTAACAATAACAAAATGTTTTGTTTATATGACTTACAAATTATTTAATAGATTTTTATGATATTCAACATATGGATTGTGCGAATTGAAGATGAGTTTTATGATATATGTAATATTTTAATTTGTGAATTTTAATCATTCAAAACTAAAGGACACTAAACAATTCGGAAAATAGGCGATTTTAGTTGTTTCCCGAACTGCTTGTTATATAAGATATGATGCCTCATGAATTTGCTTTTGAATGCCATTACGATGATGATCTGCATAGCCACAAAAGAAAATATTTTATAAAAATATGAAATGTTAAAAGTTTTTAAACATTTATTTCTTAATAATATAATATTTTAATTGAAAAATAAATGCTAATTAGAAAAATAATCATAATATAAATAAAACAAGAAATTCGAAAAAGAATTAAAATTGTTTACTTTCTGAAGATGTCATTTATTTTATATTTATTTAGATTTAGAATCCATTGGTTTTGTATGTCCAATTTTAATACTAATTTAATCAGCATTGATGCCATAATGATATCACGCCGTCCAGATGATGATCCCATCATGACGTTACGCGTTGTTATGTCATCACGATGTCATAAAATGATGATATATGATATTACCTATTATTACATCACAATCACGTGACATTGAAACTGTGAGTCATTAATATATATTGAGATACAGGGCGCTGTGTTAAGAAATCAGGTAAGCCATATAGTATTACTACACTGCTATTTACTTAACGCTATCTACTGGTAATAATATAAACTAAAATTGTGATAAAAATGAAATTCTATCTTGCAGGAGTAGTCAGTCTTATAGGATTAAAGATAAGGCATTTAAGTATTCTTTAATAGAAGAATATTCCTATCGAATTTCATGAAAATCTGCTAATTAAATTCAAAAATTATTAGTAAAGATATACAGGCTTACTTCAGAAAGTATACTATAAATGATAGTGAACTTTAGAAAACATTGAAAAACACTTTTAATTTATATTCAAATTAAATTAAATCCTTTAAAAATCAAAACTAACTTTAAAATAAAAACAAACAATTAAATAAAATTAATTGATATGAATAATTAACATTGAAAAACACTTTTAATTTATATTCAAATTAAATTAAATCCTTTAAAAATCAAAACCAACTTTAAAATAAAAACAAACAATTAAATAAAATTAATTGATACGAATAATTGTAAAGTTTCTTAAAAATTAATTGAAAAAGTAAATAAATTTCCCTGTTTATTTCTTTTCTACTTGAAGCAATTTTCGACTAATCATAGTTTTTGTTTTCCAGCTTTACTAGCAGCATCGAGTTCTCTTATTACAAAAAGTACTTCATTAAGAAAAATCATTTAAGATCATTCTGAAAACAAATTATCTGTCTTATTACTAACATTCTATTTTTTGATAAGTTTGAATGAAAATTATTCGACCATAATGATTAAATGAATTTTATTGTCTTATTTAATTTTTGTTATTAATTGATTATTAAACTTTGTTTATATTTTTAATATTTAATATGATATTTCTAGCAGGAACTTTCTTAAAAAATTGTCACATATTATATTAGGCTATTATTTTACTCTTCAAATTTTGAGATGATTGATAAATTTCGTTGATAAAATAAAATATACAGTATTTTAATAAAATATATGTTATAACTATTAAAAATATATGCTATACAAGGAAAAAAGCATCTAACTTCTTGATTATATAACTGATATCCTATATAAAGTTTCTTTATTCTCATACAGTTTTCTAGATTAATATAAAATGACTAAATTTAGTTTCAAATGAAACTTTCTGAAACATTTTTGTAATGAATAATGCATGTGATGTTATTCTTAGAAATTGTTTAGAAACTTCTATCATATTTCTAATGAATTCTGCTAATGTAAATTGAGACATCCTGTAGAAAGTTTAAAGTGCTAATATTGATCCTTCAGTATCTACATTATTCTGTTTTCTATATTTGAAGAAAAAAAAAATGGTAAAAATTAAAGATTTTTATTAATTATAATGAATTCTTTAAGACCAGAATTAGATATTTAAGATTTATCCTGTTGAAACGGATAATGAATATGGAATGATAGGCTAATTAAAAGTCCATCACGACCTCTTAATGTCCTCGCCAGATTTGAAATAATAAAAGTCAAGCATTGAAGGAAATCAATCAATAAAAATCGGCAAATCTGCTAGGGAACCGTCATAAGAATTAGAGGAGTTGAGATCCAACATTTGACTGCAAATCTTTCAGAATAAAAATTATCACTGTTTATTTTTTCTTAAGGTGAAACAATAGCAAAGCTAGCTAGCCTATCTTTTATAGTCATTCAAACTCAACAATACAATCGTAATTATATAAAATTACAAATTTGAAAGAACTAAACACATAATTCATATATGATTAAAAATAGTAGTATTTTATGTTTGATTACAGAAAAGCAATATCATTGTAATTTAAGAATAAGGAATTAATCTTTTTATTAATTGTTGACAACATACGAATACCATTAAAATACGAAATCAAGAGATAGACGGTATAATTAAAAATTAATATTTTTTGAAATATTGCCTTCCTCTGACTATATTAACTTGTATAATTCTTCATATTTTCTCTTCTTATATTTTGCTATTATTGTGTTAGATGTAGAATGCATTTCATGAGAAATTCTGTCCTTTTCATGTTTTACATTATATTTCAACATAAATTGCTAAGTGGCGAGGTCCTTTTAGAGTTGAATAAGGATTGCTTAGATATTGATAGGCATGCCAGAAAGTGAAAAAAGAGAAGCTGTTGGTAAAGTCTGAACCCTTTCTGAAAAAATATCTCAGACTTGAAAGAAATGAGACCCAGATTCGATCCTAAATCTGAAATACGCGTAGCCCCATGGATACGTGAAAATTGAATAAGAGAAGAAAATATATATTGTATATGATGTATTAATTACATATATTTTGCTAATATTGGCTAATATTAAGGATATAATTTATGAAAATACACTGCCAAGGGGTACGTAACTGAACGAAGATTAGGAACCGATGCTCCATATGAAAGAAATTCTACCAGTTAATGCAATTCGAGCATTTTTTTACAGTACAATCATGTTTAGGTTAACATTGTGTGAATATAATTTTATATATAATTACTAATTTCCATATCCCACATTTAGGCCTACATATAATAAAACGATATATAGAAATTTATCATTTACCCTCGTTACTTTTACTTAAAGTTTAAAGTAAAATTATACTGGAATAGATACTGCAACAATCCATCTTGATCGATTCAATCAAGATGATATATGCAACTATGAAATTCAAATTGGTTTATTTGCATATCTTTTCAACTAAGTCGAAATCCCAGTTTATTTCCTTTGCCATTATCTTCATCCAGTTTAATTTAGATTTTTCAACTTCTATAAAGAGGGTTTTTGTTAATACGTTGAACAAATATATTTTAGAATAGAGACCTTCTGAAAGCAGAATGAAGTACGTATAACTTTTGATTTATTGTGTCGAATTCTTTGTTATGTGGATTTGAAATAAAGCTGAAATCAATTTTGCCCCTACAAACTGAATTAGGATGCAGATCATTAGAACCGAAATAGAACAAATCGAAATAGAGCAAGTAATTGTGTTTGAGAAAAATGAAGTAGATCAGTCGGAGAGAGACATCATGAATCAAAGTCGAAGCTAAATAAGGAAGATAGAGACGACTTAAAGTAATCCCGACAGCTAAAGTGTGTGTTTCATTAGTGTAAATAAAATTACCAAAGTGAGAAAATAAATCTTCAGAAATGTTACAGAAGTTAGAACAATTAATTTTATTTTTTTTCGGACTGATTATTTTTAGATTTATTCTTTTCCTCATTATAAATCTTTGGAATTTTTTAAAATGATTAATAAAAAATACTTACTTTGTAGTAGAAATTTATACAATATAATTATAAAAATATAAAATATTTCAACATTCTCACTAATTTAATTATTTATACAGCCCAAAGAAACATCAGTAGGAATTAATATATTCCAGTATTTATAAAATATCACTCGTTAAAAATGTAGCATAGATTGATTTTTAGTAATAAATTATAAATTTTTGTTGAATATAAAATAATAAATATCAATTTTTCTAATTTTTGGTAAAAGTCGAAAGAATTTTTTTTAGATTTAGGAAATCATTATTCATAGAAAGAGACAAACACTTTAGCGAAATAACGACTTTATGTGAAGAAAAAATTTTATTCGTTTTCACTGTATAAATTATAAAAACTATTCACATTACAGTATTTGAATTTACTAAAAGAAAATCGTGCAGAACTATTCCTGAAACAAGATTTTTTCCTTATCTACTAATGTTTATTCCGCAACAATTTTTTATTGATTTTCATTTAAAAATATATTTTTTTTATATCATAATTCCTCATTACAATTTAAATAGCATTTCTATGAACCAGGTTCATTTTTTCAAATTAATTTTGACCAATTAAGACGAATATATATATAATTTAGATTATATAAATATTTACATAATAAATAAGTTATTTTGATATAAAAAATTTAATATCAGATTCAAAGAACCGTAATTATAATCTGTGATAATTAGAATATCTTTGAAGTTTTAATAGTGAGAAAATATATATTAATTTTTAATGAATTTTTATTGAATTTTTTGATTTAATGATTCTATTCTTATGACTACTTAATCGATTGTTTGCATCTGATTGATTTTTTTCCACAAAATGGAAAGATAATCTTTTTTCATATTTAATAATTAATATACAATATTTGTTAAGAGTTAATTTTTGATGAAAAAAATCAATATAAATTAGTAGATCCATTTTAATTATTTAGATATAAAATATTGATAGATGGATAGATAGCGAGCTAGTGATAAAGTACAATTTATACAAAACAGAATAAATAAAATAGAAGAAACAAATAATTAAAAATCACGTAAGGATATGAAATCTCAATATAATCAATATAATGTCTTATGATGAAAGAACATCAAAATGAGGAAATTTTTAAATCATCAAAGTCATAATATGTTAATGTAAGTGGTGATTGTTTGTGTCTGAAAGATATGATACTTTACGGGCAATATCCTATTTTTCGTAATAATATGTCCAATGAAATGCCTTTATTACTGTTTGAATTGTTAATTATATTTAAAATTTAAATGTAAAGAAGTCAAAATATTACTCTGCGTATTACTATTAACGTGCTAACACCATTTTATAAATATCAAATTTCATATAAATATCTTGTTCATAATATTTCAGAAACTCGAATACTATACCGTATTGTTTATTTTCATCATAAACTTTCGTCTTATATTCAGATCTAATAATGTTTCCCAAGAAAAGTGATCAAAAAATTTATAGATGATATGAAATTAGAGAAATTTTATACACCTAATTCTCATTTACGCTCTCTCCCCATTTACGTTTTCTTAGAAATACGCATTTGAAAAATATTCCTCACTTCTCAAATATAAGCGAAAAATTTCAGATATGCGATTTGGAAAAAAAAAACTGAAAATTATTTTCTGTGAAACGAATTGCAAAATTTGAATATGTTGTTTTCTGCACAAAAGTTACAAAATGAAAGATGAATTGAACCACAATGATCGAAGCACGACGCGTATATAATAAAGGTTCAGGGTGATCAGAATTCGAAGAAAACGTTAAACAAAAGAAATGACAAGTTATGGTTTAATATTTTTTCTTTATTCTTTTGTAGATTTAGACGTTAAGTTTAATCACTGCCCCATTATTTATAAGGTAACGTATTTATACACATTTTTGCTGTATTTATACTACTTTATCTCTTTTCTTCATTCGTAGAATCTTCAAGGTCTATAATGTCTTATCATGATGTAATCAATAAGTAACAAAAAAAAAAAAAAAAAAAAAAAAAAAAAAAAAAAAAAAAAAAAAAAAAAAAAAAAAAAAAAATACGCTTGTATAGATTCGCCGAAAGAATCCAATGGAAAATAATTTATGACGACTTTGTCTGAAGCACATGATCTTAAATGAAATAGATAAATGCAGAAATTTTTGGAATGCTCTACATTAAAATACATTTTAGAAAAGTTCTCATTTTGATGTTTTCAATATAAGCAATCATTTCCAAGAAAGCCATCTACTATATAGCTACAAGAACTAAGTGTATAATTTTCAATAAATTTTATTTAGTTTATTCATATTTGTAAAAAAAAATTAAAAATACAAATAATTACTTTTGTTTTGTTTGCACATCGTGAATTTTTTTATTAATTAATTAATTTTTATTTTGAAATTGGGTTCTAAATATAATACTGTATTTAGACTATATAACTTAATTTGCAATATTTTTTTATTTTAGTTTTAAATGGTTCATTTCTAAATAAATGCCAACGTTGAAATACAGTTGATAAATAGAAATTTTTATCAATCTGTACTTTAATACATTACGTATATCAATCAATGGTTTGATTTGCAGATAAACTTATTTCCTAACGAACATTCAAGTATTATTATAATGTTGTTACTATTTAAATTACTTATAAGTGATTAAATAATTTTAATAAATTTGAAAATAAATATCTATCTTTTACTCCTTTAATAGAACAGTAATGAAATTTTTATTTCCTCTTGGAATAAATCTGAAGTAGATGATCGAATATTCAGAATAAAAGAAAAAAATCTGATCAATATATAGATGAATAAATTTTAAAGTTGGTAACGGATATTATTGATAAAATTTTTCGAAATAAGCATTTATCATATGAATATTCTTACATTTTCTTTAAAGTAATTAGATTTAATCTGATGAATAAATTTTAAAGTTGGTAACGGATATTATTGATAAAATTTTTCGAAATAAGCACTTATCATATGAATATTCTTACATTTTCTTTAAAGTAATTAGATTTAATTTGTGCAACAAATTTAAATATAGCAATATGATTGATTAAATCTTGATTAAATGTCGTTACTCACAAACGAATTTACATAAATCAATATTGAATTTTATATTGAATCGCAGTTATAAACAAGTTGTGTGCTACGTTCAATTGATTCGTTTGCAATTTGTTCAATTCAATTTATTTTTGTGTAACAATTTTTAAATTTCTTTTTATCTATTTTTTTTTTAATTAAACATAAAAATAATCGTAGCTATTAATCGAAAATTTGAATTTTTTTCTTCGATTTTTAATAATTTAATCACGAAACATTAATGCAATTTTTTATTGGAAAGACGACGAGAATAAATTTTTAAAAGTAGTAAAAAAGATTTCCGAACGTTTCTGAAATACTTATATATAAGAATTTTCACTAGGAAATCATTTCTTAACTTATATTACATCCCCAAAATTTTTATGGACAATTTCGAAGTAATTTTTTTTTATAACTAATAACGCTAGACTGCGAAGAAAAGTTTTCTAGGCACGATGTAGTCGCAGATCAATACTGTATGTCAAAAAAATAAATATCACTTGCTAAATTAGGTTATGTTAAACCATTTCGATTTCTTAAATTATAAACTTTTAAAATCTTAGACTACTGAAATATGATTCATACTTTTGAAGTATATTTCAATAAAATTTTTCAAATCAGAACTTATATTTAATAATTCATGTATCAGTACCTCTCATTTTCGTAACTGAAGTCAGTTTTAGGTGCATAAGAAAAGAAAGATGATGCGGTACACTTCACTTATTATTAGTAAAGTTTCAGATTTAAATAATTATTTTAAATATAAACAAATAAAAATACCATTTTATTTTAATGCATTCTTAAAGCGTTTAAAAAGTTTGGCATTATCAAAACACAATAATTTTAAAATTAACACAAAATAATTTAATAATAATAGAATATGAATAGCAATAAAATATTTCGAAATGAAAAAAAAAGTAAATAAATACAATATAATAATTTTGTTAAAAAATGTTAAAAAAATTATTATTATTAAATTATTGTAAAGTAGCAAAAGACAATTGAATTTTAATCAATAAACTATTTTGAGATGAAAAATAAAATTCTTTTATATTATCAAGAAGATAAACAGTAAGTTGAATTTTCGATATTTTAAAAAATAATTAATTTTATCGTACATAATATTCTTTCAAACTGTTAATTTATAAATTAATTTTATATTTTCAATTGTTTTTATTGATATATTGCCTTCTATTTAATTTTATACAGAATTACTTGTTTACAACATCGGTTAACCGATAACTGTATTTTGGTTTCCGAAATCGATAGAGAAAATGTTTGCTTGAGTAGTAGTGGGAGACATTTAACGAAATTTTATCATTGGCTAAAAGAAATTTCGCTTGGGATGTAACCAGAATACTATATTTCACATTTAGGAAATCCCTTTTAACAATTTTTTCGACGTAAAAGAAATAAAAGTAGATAAATGACAGTCGGATTTTGGTTCTACTGTTTTTAAAACTTACTGGGAAATATCGAATATTTAGCAATTTACAGGAAAATATTAAATTTTCTTTCATTAATTTGTGTGCTTTTCCTCCTATAAATTCAATATATATGGCAGTTTTATATCTTATGATATTAAAAGTATTTTACATATTCTATTGAAACAGAAATTTAATTACAATCAATTATGAATTTTTAATTGAAATTTTAATATTTGCATAAAAAATTTCAGTATAAATATTAAATATCAATAAATTGCTTGTTTGTCTGATAAAAATTTTAAACACAAAATTATATATAGCAAATATTAATAATGAAAATAAAAATATACTGAAAGTATTAAATATTTTTTTGCTACTTTTTCATTGCATTAACAACAAAAATTTCATCCTTATCAGCAATTCTTCATACATAATTAGAAAATACTTTATTTTCGAATATTTTGATATACGTACACTATCAAAAAATTACTATAAATTATTTAATTCAATGGTTCCTAACCTTTATTCACTTGCGTATCCCTTAACAGTGCAAATTTTATAAATTGCATCTTAACATTAGTAAAATGTTGTGATTAATACATATATAATATATTTTTTGCCAACCTCAAAGTACTGGCGCGTACTAGAGGTGATGAGGGTACGAGTACTCTAGGTTAAAAATCACTGATCTAGTTAATATGACTTTTGAGTTTTAAAAGAAATATTTTTATAGATTAATTGTGATTTAATATTAAACAATAAATTTACAGTCATATATGCAAGTAGTAAAGGAATGAAAATATAATTTAATATCTGAGTAGACCGGCGTTTTACTTCTAGCACGGTGAAAGCGTGCTATGCTTCCATCCTGGAGCATCGGGATTCAATTCCTAGATCTCACACCATTGAATTTTCAGGGCCGATCCTAGTCATTTGAATCTCATGCTCCATCTCACAGTTGACCCCGTTAGAGATATGGGCGGCTCGTGATGGAACTGGAATGCCCGCGATTAGCACCGTCAGAGTAAAAAGAGGCGTTAAGCCACACAGAAAACAGACGACTACTAAGCGGAGGAGCATCCCAGTACTCACTAAGGACGCCATTACCAGTGATGTGGTAAGACATCAAGAGGAAGATTGGATTTACGAGAGCCGATCCTCCTGAAAAGTTGTGGTGTACTGTCACCGGATATTGAATCCCGATATTCCAAAGTAAAACCAGAGCATGTTTCCATGCTCCATCCGGTGGACAAAATAGCATATCAGTTTCTCTTCCTTCATTGTTTTTACATATATTCCTTTCAAAAATACAAAATAGCATGATATTCCAAAAAATACTATGAATTATTATTTTTTTCTTTTCTTTTTTATTTTTACGCCGCTTTTCAACTAGAATTTATAAGGGATTATCCATAAACTACGTCACACTATTTCGACACACTTTTTGACTCCGTCTCTTCTCTTCATTTTTCATCACACCAAGTTTGATCCCCTGACTATGACGTCACAAATTCGAAGATCCCCTCTTCTTCTTAATTTATAAGGGATTATCCATAAACTACGTCACACTATTTCGACACACTTTTTGACTCCCTCTCTTCTCTTCATTTTTCATCACACCAAGTTTGATCCCCCTGACTATGACGTCACAAATTCGAAGATTCCTTCTTCTTCTACTTGAAAACTTTTCTCTGATTTTATATTAAAAAATATATATATATAAAATAGTGGAAAATATGAATTACTTTATATTAATATTTTGTTATATGTACTTTATTATTTAATTTCCAAATAAACTTCAAGCAACTGGATATAAATAGTTAGAAGTATATATATGTCTTACATTTCATAACAAATATAGACCTATCTCTAAATATGTTACATTACAGTCTTTATTTTCGAACAATTAAGTATAAAAATTTTATATTTTATAAAGCTATATTTTTAATTATAGAAATGTGAAACCAACCATTTTTTACCGTGTGACTTCACAATTTGCACGAAACTGTTCTTTCTCATATCATTTATCGTCACAGATCTATTACTTCCTCTCTCTCTCTCCTAACAGCGTGATATAGTTTAGAGATACTCAGTACGCTGTATAAATCTTATAATATTCAATATTCTCATATCATTTATCGTCACAGATCTATTACTTCCTCTCTCTCTCTCCTAACAGCGTGACGTAGTTTAGAGATACTCAGCACGCTGTATAAATCTTATAAAATTCAATCAAATAGTTCAAAAGTTACTAAAGAAAATCTTTTGAAATTTAAATATGAAATGGTTGAAATTAAATTGCTTCAACGACTTCAGTGTATGCCAAATTTCATAAAATTTCAATAAATAGTTTACAAATATTCAACGGCATAGCTGAAAACTGACAGGCCCCCCGCAAAAATGTTGATGGGGCCCACCTCTTTTTAATTTATCAATATAATTTATTTTAAACGCTATCTAAACAATCGCTGCACCTGGAAACATAAAAATTGTATGCGAAAACAATACATAAATTGTAAATTAGCGCAAAGTTTTAGAGTTCCAGCTAACGCAGAAGAGTTAAATCTATTTGACGCCCTGCATTAAATACGTTTAACTCTTCTGCGTTAAAATCGATGTTATTGGAGATTATTGTTTGGGTTTTAGAGGTTTTTTCTTCAGGGTGAGTTGGGGCCCCACGAAGCTCGGGGTCCCCTGCGTCGCGGGTTCTGCTGACCGTCAGCTAAGCTACGCCACTGCAAATATTACGAGAGTATCTCAGAAGTTTGAGATCGCCATTTTTTAATTATTGACGCTGGAAGATTAAATAATGTGACGGCAAGATTATTTTAATAGCAGAATATCACTATCAAATTTCATGAAAAAATAATAAACAAAAACAAATTGGCTAGAGTCAAAAATATAATAAATAAAAAATTTAACAAAATGTAAAAAAAAAATATTTTGCTAAATATTCTATTATATTTTTATTCTTAACTTTATATTATAAGGATGATGATGTAAGTTGAGAACATACTATAAATTTAATTATATTTTAGTTCTATCAAATTTATTTTTTGTTTACTTTACCTTAACTGAGGGTATTTTATTTATCTTTAATATAATAATTAGTTCAAAAGTAATTAGTGGGAGAAATTCAGACACACAGCCTTACTTTCTTTCGGAAAGAGAATAAAAGATACAGTATTTATTAAATATTATATAATAAATTTAAAAACTTCGATACTAAACTGATTTAAAAAACAGTTAAGATCTCTATAAAAATTCTACGAATATAATAAATACAGTAATAATTAATCAGTTGATAAGATACATCGAGCGACACAATGTATCACATGATGGTGTGCTAACAATTCTTGCTGTTGCTAACAACATACTAGTGTTGAACATTGAACATCGACGTTTCAAAAATTAAATAACATCGATATCACAACATCGATGTTTTTATATATCGTTTTGATATCGATGTTCGATGTTTTAGACATCGATGTTTAGAAATCGATGTTTTATGAACATCGATGTTTTGATATTGAAGTTCGCTGTTTTTTCTGTTTATGTAGTAGAATTGACGTTTGGGTTAAGTAATATTACCATAATATTTTTTAAATGGAATTTTTTTATAATTGGTGATGATTTTATTTAATTTTTTAATTTTGTATTAGGAAAATTCGAACAATCCACTGGCAATATTGATTTAGTGCTTATATTTGTCACGTGAGACACTTTATTATCGTCATTTAATTAATATTCGAAACACTTTCGGTTTCTTTTTTATTTCAAAATATTTATACCTTTCTGGCTCAGTAAGTATGCCACCGAAAAGCTTTCTGTGCCAACATTTTTCCAAAAATAAAAGTAATTCTGCAACTTGTATATATTATTCAAAAGAACTGAAAACTAGTGGTAATACCACGAATTTAAGGTGTCCTCTTGATAGAAACATCCATAACTTCTCGGATTTCAGAAAGACTTACAGAAGGAAGAAAAACGATATCAAGACATTGACGAAGCCTCATCGTCACCCAGGAAAACAAAAATATTTCTGAGACGTTTAGGAGCATTGAGGAATTCAAATCAGGTGAATCAGCAGAAAATAAGGTAAATCAAGCTCTTATATTTATAGTGTGTAAAGACATACAATAAACTATTTGGATCGTGAAGGTTTTCAACATTTCGTAAAGAAAATAGCATCTTCGTACGAAATTCCTTCTCGACCAACGATTATAAAGTTAATTTCCCATAAATATAGTAATAAGGTATCAATAGTCAAACAACAGCTCAAACAGAAATTTTGCTTATTGACAACTGATTGACAAGCTGAGTTAATTAGTCTCAGCTTGTCAGCTTGTCAATCAGATGTCTGTCCATACAGACATCCACAAGAGAGTTATATTAGCTTGACTGTCCACTTTATAGATGAGGAAAATAATTTATGAAATGTAGCATTGGATGTTTTTATACTGAAAGAATGGTATATTAGCGAATATCTAGCTAATAAACTAAAGCAGTTGATAAAATACTGGGAAATAGATGAAGAATATGTTAATGCAGCTGTTACTGACAATGCGCCAAAAAAAGAAAAAAAACATCGATGTTAGAAAACATCGATGTTTTCTAACATCGATGTTTTTTTCTTTTTTTGGCGCATTATCAGTAACGCATGTTAGAAAACATCGATGTTTTCTAACATCAATGTTATCTTTCGATGGTTTTATTGATGTTAAACATCGATGTTTTCCTATCGATGTTCAACACTACAACATACAGTAATGCCTCGATATTCGATATTTGAGTTTCGCAGGTTAACGCATGCGCTTGCATGGAATTGTGTGATGTCATTTGCTATTTTTCAGTTCTTTTTGGCCTACTTTGGTGTTTGGTCCGGGTTCTTTGTGTTAATTTTCAATTCTACATTTTTCAGAAAGTAAAAAGTTTGTAATTATTATTATTTTTTTGAGTGAAATGTAAGGACGGGTTCAAAAAGAACTGACCAGAGAAATAATTCCGAAAAGAAGAACACTCGATTGAGCAAAGAGACGAAGAAAAAAATTGTAGATAAAGTGCAAAAAGGTAGAACAATTAAAATGTAACTCGAGTATGACGTTCCTAGGACAACTGTGGCAACGTTTTGCAATACAGAGAGAAGATTATGGGTGCTAGAGTATCTGCTGAAAGAATTCATTCCAACATTCAAGGGCTAATAAATTATGTATTGTGTATAAAATAGTGTATTTTGTAATTTAGTGTGTTATATAATACTAGCACATATATAACAAAGTAATAATATAGTGTATCTCTCTCACCTCACCTGTTAGGGGAGTGGGATGAGGAACGATTTTACATAGTCTTATATGGAAAATATTGTTCCGCAATTCGACATTACTTCGGCGACGGATTAGTGTCGAATTGCGAGGCACACTGTATTACCAAAAGAATCTGCCAGCACATATTATTTTAGATAAAAATTATGGGAAAACGTAAATTTTGTATACTCATCATAGAAGTAACAAACTATGAATTATGTCAAAAAGAATTGAAAAATTTGTAAAATTTACAAGAGAAGCGTATAATAGTGTAAGCGGAGAAAAATAACTTAAAATCATATCCGAGATGATATAAATTCATTTGAGAAGTCTTTTTTTTGTGTATGTGAGGCATTACAGCGCTTTTCCATTCGGTGGATTCTAAACGTCCATTTGCGAAGTTTAAAAGTTGTGGAAATTTTAATTCTTAAGTTATAAGCTGGCATGCGAAGATACTAAAATATAGTACTACTTTTTCTTAAGACGAATATTTGAAAGAATCTCCAAAAATGATAGGTTTTTAAATTAGTATACTTTATATTACATGGAGAATAAATAAAATGTGTAAGATTTATTCAGTTATATTTATTAAAATTCATTGAAATTTTGTGTTAGATAATAATTCAGGAAAATGATTTTTTCCTGCCATATTTTATTAATCTATTATATTTGGATTAATAAAATATTGCAAGAAAGCATTATTTTCCTAGACTATCATCAAACAAAAAATTTCAATAAAGTTTAATAAATATAATTGAATAAATCTTATGTTATTTATTTATTTATTCTTTTTTTATATGATATAAAAGCATACTAATTTAAAAATCCACATAATTTGGAGATTCCGTTGAAAATTCATGTTTAAAAAAAATGAATTAATTTATTTATTAGCTAAATTTTGAAATGATTTTTTATCTCTGTAAACTAGATTTTTCTAATTCTCTTGTAACTGGAAAGTATTTATTCAGAATGATGTGGAAATTTGAATTTAATTCGTTCATGAAAATATTTCTCAAACTTCAATAAATTGATAATGCTTTTTCATTGAAAAATATAAATACGGATCCAAAATGAAATGGTTTATTCCTAATAGAAAAACAGCACAAACAACTGTGCTTTATTTGTTTTGATAAAAGATTAATAGAAATATTAAATATAATTTTATTGGATTTATTATTGAGAACTTTTAATTTGTATGAAACATACAAAATTAAAAGTTTACACTTTTTTCATAAATAGTTTCGGATCCATTAGGAAAATTGAGAATTTTTAATGGTCTGCGGAAAACACTTTTAAAAATATTATACAGGATTCATAACAAGATTTTAAGTTTAGTAATGAGTAAAGTGATCATTTTACTGATTCAAATGTATTATATATATACTATGTAATTATAGAAAATTTCATGAGATATAGTTACATGCTGATTGATAGATAACGTAATACTTCTGAAATATAATAATACTTAGATACTATGTTTAATGTTACAATAGAAGTGTTACAAAAATAATTCCAGGAACAGATTTTATTACATAAATTTAATAAAGATTTTTATCAAGTATTTTTGTGAAAAGTTACCAATATTCCTCACTTAAAAATTTGATGATGTTCTAGCTTGAATTATTTGTCAACGTCCATCTGCTCTTCACTAACCTTGTAATTTTTGCTGATATAGAAAGTTAAATTTTCAATATACTTTATATCATCCATAAATATTAACTTTAATTAAATTTGTAAAAAAATATAAATTAAAATTTCTTATAACCATTTTATACTACAATTGTATAGTATATCTATATATATTTTGAAAAAACCGTCAAAATTGATTAGAGATACAAAGTAGTGCATAAGAAATCAAGCATGTTTCCTATTCTTATAACCATTTTATACTACAATTGTATAGTATATCTATATATATTTTGAAAAAATCGTCAAAATTGATTAGAGATACAAAGTAGTGCATAAGAAATCAAGCGTGTTTCCCATTATAATTAATTTTATATACTTATCGCATATACTGTACTTGCTCAATAGTTTAAGATTTTTAAAAATGAGGCAATTTCTTTTAATTAATTTTTCATCTACAAACTAATGTCAGATATTATATATATATATATACATACATACATATCAATTCAAAATAAAAATAATTAAACGTAATATTGAAAACTAAAGTAATAAAATACAACCACATTATTGTACACACAACGAAAATGATATTTTTAAATACAGAAATTTTGGGTTGTATCCGATAAAACATTTTTTTGGAATTTTAATTTAATCTTGCTTTATCAAATTACGCAATCCTAAATTTCAGAAAATTTCTCTTTAATCTTCAGTAGAGTTATAACACTTCGGGGCATCGATTCAACAAGTCGTTGACAAACATCTATGTCACAGTATCAAATTCTTGTCAAACGTTTCCACAGCTGTTTCTTATTCTTCGATTGATATTTTGACAACTTATAACTTGGTCGATATTTTGACAGAAATGTTATAAAACTTCTGGGAATTGTACAGTACTTGTTTTTCCCGTTATAAGATTCTTAACTTATCCGAAGTTGTAACTGCAATAGAAGAAAATATATTTTCCATAAACTTTTTCAGTTAACTATTTAAAGTTAATGCAATACTCCCATTTGGAACTTATTTATTTTCGGTAATATTCCTATTAATAATACTAAATATATTCCTATTAATAATAC